>JAWPHD010013021.1:0-71488 GCA_037043455.1 Cyrtodaria siliqua
ATATCACTAGCCCGTAACGGCAATATAATATTTAACAATAAGGTCAATACAATAAAATAACACTGTAATTATAACAATTTAAAGTTTATTTAAAAAAAATCTGGGTCGAGTTTGGTCCTAGAGCTGTTGATGAGAATGCGTTGGCATGTTTGTTCATTGTCTGAAGAATTTTTGAAGCAATACTTTTACTTGGACCTGCTTGCTTCGCAGAATTTAGGGAAGTTGCTTTCTTGTGTGGTTCGCCTTTTTCATGTGAATCAACCAATTCCAATTTAAATTATTACTTCCCTGAACAAACGATGATTTCTTGTCTTTTTCGTCATTGGCGAACTCGACGCAGTATGAACAAAACATTTTGCTGTCGCGAAATTCGAGCCAATATCGCCCTTTCTTCTATGCGTGTACGTTGTTTTTTTGGTAGTATTCTTTTGATTTTTCGATCTTTTCTCGTCGAGTTTCTACTTTTTTCGAGGGATTTAGTTGCATTTTGTAAAGAACGTTACATTTTGTATTTGTGGTTATTACAACGGGTTGCAAGAATTTGCTAAAATTAAAACGAAAAACCCCGGCCTCGTCTTGAATATCGAGGCAATTGTCAACAGGCAGATCCCTATAGGCATACACATGCGCAATTAAATAGTATGTTATGATAGACTGTAAGCATCCGGTTTGTAAAAAAATATCGGAAGAGGATCGTGTTTTTTGTTCCATTGCCGATATCGTGCTCGTAATTGGGAATTGTTTTCTTGAATTTGGGGGAAAAATCAAATTGGGAAAAATGGTATATTTTTTCGATTGGTAACGGGTCCGCTTATCGGTACCGCTTATATAAGGAAAAAAATCGCTGTTTGTACAGACTAGTTCTCCTGAACCTCTGGCTGCAATTCAACGAAACTTGGCTGGGCTGATCTTTACCAAGCCTAGTTACAAATATCATAGCCATGTTCTGGTTGAATGATTTTGTGAATTCCACGTAAACTTTATCTTTAGCCAGTAAAGTGTCTACATGCCCTCTTGGGCCTCTTGTTTTTTATAGTAGGCGTAGATTGATGAAATAAACAGCTGGATGTTTAATATGTATACTAACAGCTTACTGTTATAATATCTTGACAGTTTGAATGCTTTCTATTTTAGTGTTGCGGTATTTCGCTTTGCTGCAGCGTTGCAGGTTGCTTGGTTTTACTGAAGTTAGGTTAGATTGTTTAGCAGTTAAGGAAGGCATAGCCAGGTAAGTACTAGTTGGCGGTTTGGTGGGTGCCTGAAGTTGAACTGTGTTGCATTTGTGTTTGTAGATAAAGGTTTCATGGCTTTAGGCTTTATATGGCCATTCACATTGACAGTTTTACACATGCATTGCTCCATGGTCGAGGTATGTCGAATGGGAAGCCTTCATCCTCCATCTCATCTCCCTTTGAGATTGCTGTCAAAATATAATCTAATATGGCATTTTGTGTTCAGTGATTTATAGGCCAGATACATCAGGCAAGCATTTGGTACTGTGCACTGTTTTGCAAAGCTTGGCGTTTCATAATTGTTGATTTATAAGCCATTGACTTTTCGAAGTTATTTCCTTGCTTTATGTCTTGTGCTATTCGTTACATGGTGTTGCGGTTTGTCTTTCCAGTGTAAAGGTATTCTGCCTTGTTGTGTATTCTGCATCAGGTGTTGAGAGAGAGCAGTAGTGAAAGAAAGTGTGTCCTGCCACAGATGTTGACGGACGGCAGCGGCGAATGAAAGAATTTGTCAGGTTAATATTCCACACTTTGGTATTAAAATTGGGAAAAACTGTCAAATCTTCAATTGGGAAGAGGCCTTTTACAGGCCTCTGCTATATTTGGTAAGAAATACCTGATATTGATTCCTTGTCAATGCTCCTCGCTGAGTGTAGCCAGTTGGGGCATCCATGTCCTATGAACACATTTCGAGTTTCATATTGCATCCACACATATAAACTCACAGTCTGAAACCTTATAGGGCCATTTCTTTGATCAATGGTTGAAAGAACATACAGTTGCAACAGGTATACCGTAGGTGCTATGCGCTATTCAGCAGTGTTTGACGTTTCATAATATTCCAGCATTTACAAGTTTTCAGATTTACATGTAACAAAACATATCGTTGCCACATTATATTTGCTTCATTTATGTCTTGTTTTTCATGGTTTTGCAGTTTGTATTTCCAGTGTTAAGGTATTCTGCCTTGTTGTGTATCCTGCGTGACGTGTTGAGAGACAGCAGTAGTGACAGAAGATATTTACCAGGTTAGTATTTCAGTCTGGTGGTATTTTCTGATTCACAGATTCGTGACAAATGTTTGTGAGCAGTTTCTTCATTTTTTCCCCTAAATTTTGCGTACATAACCTATACTGTCACGATTACGAATTTGAGGGGTGTTCGCTTGCAAATTAGGCAAGTAAAAATATTTCATCTTTTAATTCTGCCTTTAATACTCTTAACAGTTCGCTAACAATGTCATCGAGCATGGCATTTCACAGACCTCATTAGAAACAATCATTTCATTCAGGAATTATTGCCTTGAAATTGCAGAAAAGATGTGTTTTGGCATTGCCAATACAGGCCTTTGACAAAAAAGAAAACCAAGAGTCTCCCCTGGCCATTTATTAGCTCTACTGATGAAAGCTCAGCCTACTCTGAAACGACTGCATGGATTTTCATGAAACTACAGGAATGTTGCCCATGATGTCTAGTTGATCCTGGCACAAACTCACGTTGATGCGAAATGCAAGATTGGTGCCAAAGCTGAAAATATTTTTTGTCTCGCCTTTTCGAAGAAAAAAAGAGACATAGGTGTTACTTTTCCGGCGGCGGCGTCAACATTCAAGTTTTGCGTTTAGGTCATTTTCTCACAAACTGTATGTGCTAGATCTTTCAAACTTTGCTTATAGTTGTATTGCATTTGCATAACAATTGTATATCATTATATTATTATTATTAAACCCCTTCTGGTGCCTCCGTCTTGGTTCCGTTGCGTTCCGTTGCGTTCCGCAAACTACCAATAGCCGTTGTTTCTTGTGTGGTACATCGCAACGTGATAATGCAAATGTGGAAGTGACCTTGACCCTGCAAGGGGCAGATAACATAATAACTTTTGCGTTTAGGTCACTTTTTCACAATCTGTATCGCTAGACCTTTCAAACTTCGCTTTGGGGTCACTGGGGTCAAGGTCATTGTTACTATATATAAAAAAACGTTTTCCGATCAATAACTTTTGTTAGGAATGAGGTATTGCAATGAAACTTGCAGGGTAGTTAGCTTATATGGAAAGGAAGCTTGGGATTGCATTTGGGGACACTGGTTCAAGGTCAAGGTCACTGTTACTAAAAATAGAAAAACGCTTTTCGTTCAATATCTTTTGGTAAGAATGAGGTATTGCGATGAAAATTGCAGGATAGGTAGATTATATGGAATAGAAGCTTGGGATTGCATTTAGGGTCAAGGTCATTGTTACTAAAATAGAAAAACGGTTTCCACTCAATAACTTTTGTTAGGAATGAGGTAGTGCGATGAAACAGCAGGGCAGGTAGCTTATATGGAAATGATGCTAGGATTGCATTTGGGGTCACTGGGGTCAAGGTCACTGTTACTAAAAATAGAAAAACGGTTTCCGCTCAATAACCTTTGTTAGGAATGAGGTCTTCCGATGAAACTTGCAGGGTAGGTAGATTATATGGAAAGGAAGCTTGGGATTGCATTTGGGGTCACAGGGGGTCACAGGGGTCAAGGTCACTATTACTACAAATAGAAAAACGGTTTCCGCTCAATAAATTTTTTAGGAATGAGGTATTGCGATGAAACTTGCAGGGTAGGTAGCTTATATGGAAAGAAAGCTAGGAATTGCATTCGTTGTCGCTGGGGCCAAAGTAGTCAATGTTACTAAAAGTAGAAAAACTGTTTCCGCTCAATAAATTTTTTTAGGAATTAGGTACTGCGATGAAACTTTCAAGGTATGTAGATTATATGGAAAGGAAGCTTGACTTGCATTTGAGTCAAGGTCACTTGATAAGATTATTTCTATGACATACTCGTGTCATAATGTTAGTGAGGATGTTAATAACAAATTGATATAAGGTATCACAATGGAGAAAATTGGAAAAATATTCTTTTTACAAATGGAAATTACAGTTATGCTGATATCTATAATTATTTAAAAGAAACATTGACTGTAAACGGCGATTTGCCTGCTGACTCACCTGTCCCAATAAGAATTGAAATTGATTTATCAAGTTTCAAATGTTTAGTAACTATCCATAATAATTCATGCTTGATTTAAGAGAATCAAACTATCACACCTTAATTGGGTTTGATAAAGATGCAGTAATTAGAGAAACTAAATTTGGAACTGTAACACCAAACATAACAAATTCTATCGATGCTTTATATATTCACTGTGATTTGATAAGTAATTCTATTGTTGATGGATCATGCGGGGATGTCACTTATGAAATAAGTACGAGGTCATATCCTTTGAAGATGAACCAATAAGAGTTGGGTACTGCGAAGTAAACAAAACGATCATTAACAGTATTAATATTTACATTACCGACTTCTCTGGCAAAATTATTAATCTCAATGGGTTCCACACATCATTTCGACTTGTTTTAAAAGAATTATTGGAATATAAGTTATATGACACGTTTAAAAAAGTTTACGACACTAGTACAGGAACCTATACTCAAATTGACCGATTGACTGGAGCTGGTATATTTGACATTTTTTCAAAAATTGGCTCGAAGATATTAAGTGAGTCTGTAAAAACAGCAGGTAAAAAGGCAATAGAAACTGCTGGTGAACAAATCACAGAGAGTGGTTCTAAGAAACTTGAGGATGAAGTAGGTAAAATGGCTGCTGATGAATTAGTTTCAGTTATAAAACCTAAACCAAAAGGTGAAATAATTTTAAAAGAACTTACACGGGGTGTAGAAGAAGATGTAGCTAAAGTTATAGCTGATAATATAACTGAAGAAGATGTAAATACAAGAATTAATAGATTACTTTCCGGAAGGGGACTCAAAAGTACAAATGTTCATACAAGAATTAAACGATAATTAGAAAAAACTAATAGAAAAAAATATTCTAATTAATAGTATATATCGATGTTTCGAAGTGAAAAATATAATACCCGATACTCAGTTAGATACTCCTATAGCACAACCAGGAAATGCTACTAAACAAATGAAAAGCGGTTATCAATTTACAATAAATGATAAAAGTTTTCACTTTGATTGGTATAGCGCATATTTTGAAATCAGTTTTCAAGTAAACAAGCTTACTGACGGAGCTGCTTTCGGAGACGTTGACATAATTGCTTTAATTAACGATGCAGCTTCACTGATTGATCAAATGCGAGTAAAATAAAATGGAAAAATAGTTTATGATGATTGTTAACGTTAAAAGTTTACTGGAAATGTCTGACGATTATGCAGATTCAACTGGAACAAACGAATACTTTTATTTGGATAATACGGCTGCTGCAGAATCTCGAGATGATCAAGCTGTTTATAACGTAGGATTTACTGCTCGCCATCTTTTAATCCCAGCTAATAAAAAAGTTGACTCTATAATTCCATTAAACAAATATTCCTTCTTTGAAGGTTTAGAAACAAACATGCTTCAGATTCAAATTAGCTTGCAACTGACAGATGATAATGTTTTAATTTTTAAATCAACCGGTGGTGATGGCCTAGTAGTTATTAATAAATTAGTTTTGTGATATTTAATTCTGATGGTTTAAGTAATGTAATGACAAATAACATGACGTCAACACAATGGATTTATCTTCGTGAAATGATACAAGAAATTGGGAGTAGTCAAGCAACTGAATCCGTATTTAGAATAACGGCTGGTGTTAAAAATCCAAAACATGTTTTTATATATTTGCAAAGGGCAGACAAGAGTTCTTCTCAAACACAAAATCCTGATCTTTTAGATACGTTTAAACTGAATGACGCTGATGCTAATTGTTATTTACAATCATTCAGGTTGGAATGTGGGAATGGAGTTTATTATCCAGAAATCGAATACAGTTATGATAATATCATCAGAATATTTAGAGATGTTATTAATTATTTTTACAAACAAAATGATAAAAACATTGGAACTTTACTCACTGTAAGTAATTTTAAAAATCTCTTCGGAATGATATATTTCGATTTAAGTTACACAGGTTATGAAGTCAGTGTTAATCCAAAACAACTAAGTTTCAGATAAAAACTAAATAGGCTTCCTACCGATAGATATAAAGTTTATGCTTTGGTTCTTTATGAAGAAGATGTTTTATTGATACTATCGGAAATGAATTAGTTGTAGTCTAAGCTAAAGCTTATCCTCCAGCCTATCGGCTGTAGTTTAATCTAACTTATAATGTAACTTATAATATATATGACTTACCAAAAGTAAATTTAACAGATGGTCAAAAACAGAGTTTAGCGAGGGCTTATGAGAACAAGAGTGAATTAACACTCAGGTAAAAAACAACCAACTAACTGGGTATTTTCTTTCCTTTGTTGTTGACAGCAATTCAAATTAAAAACATTGGTAAAGCTATAGACAGTGGGCGTGGATTAGACATAAATATATCAAAATCGCAAATGAGGTCCAAGTCTCAAAATGGAGGCTTTTTGGGAGCATTAGCTGTCTTGCTAACTAAAACAATAATACCAACACTTGCTAGACTCGCTCCAAAAGTATTAGCACATTTAGCAACAGGAGCACTTAGCGGTTTGGCAAGTACTGAAATTGGCAAACTATTTGGAAATGGGATGGTAACCGTGCCTAGTGATAAAAAACAAGCACTAATTGATTCGGAGGCATTAACAATATCAAAAATGAAAAAAACTTATGAAGTCTAAAGGTTGCTGCCCTGTTAAACTAACAAAAGAACAACAACAAGATGGGGGATTTCTTTGACTTCTTGCATCATAAGCGATTCCTTTAATTGGATCTCTTATAAGTGGTTTAACGGGAAGAGGTTTGCAAATAGGCAGAAAGGGGAAAGGACTAAGAGTTGATAGTGGAAATGGATTATAAGTGTCACAAATAAGACCATATAGAAGTATCCCATTTGTAAAAAAAATAAATTAAGAACGAACCTATCTCTAACTTAGATATAACGAAATGGTTCAAGCAGTTAGGTATTACAAACTTCAGAGGATTTTTTTACAAAAACAAATTACCAGCAAAACAAAATAAACAAGAATATGGTATTATTAATCTTGATGATCATGCTGCACCTGGTACACACTGCACCAAAAGAAGTTTTAACATAAATACCTAATATAAAATACAACACTATTCAGTATCAAGATAAAACAAGTGTATTGTGTGGGTATTTTTGTCTATTCGTCATTAAAAGGTTGCAAGAAGAAATTAGTGTCTACGATATTCTTTATAAAATACTAAAACCTTACAAATCAATAGAAAATGAAAACATTATAAAATCATATTTTATCTAATTATATTATATATGAGTTACTGTGTTAAAGAAAAGATAATTACTGAAAATGTTAATCCTCAGTATATTCTGGCAAAAATGGTAGAAGAATGTTAAAAGCAACTTGTGCATCTTGTGGTATTACTAAAACACAGTTTGTTAAAAGTACACTAGGCGGAAACATTGATATCCATAAAGCTTTACTTCTTTTATTACCTAAAATGGGGTTGACAATTCCTGGTTATAGATATTGTGCTCCTGGTAATCCGCTTGATAGGGGAGAACCGGAAAATGAATTAGATGCTGTTTGCAAAGATCACGATTATGTTTATGAAGAAAATCCAAGCAACAAATCAACGTTGGTGTGATAAAAACATACTTACTGGTTTAAAAACTAGCAAGTCTAAAACCATTGGAGAAAAGATTGCTAAGAATTTGATAGTTATATGTACAAAATACAAACTTGGTCTTGGTGCATCAAAACACGAAAAAAGGCGTTGAGATGGACTGACAAATTAGCAGATGAACTTCATAAGCATATACAAAGAAAGTTCACTCAACGCCGTGTGATTGTTAATGAAATTGATAAAATGTGGTCTGCTGACTTGGTTGATACACAGTCATTTTCAAAGTATAATAAAGGTGTAAAATACTTGCTTACTGTTATTGATGTATTTAGTAAATTTGCTCGGGTTGTGCCTGTTTTAATTAAAACTGGTTTAGAAATTACTAAAGCGTTTCAAACAAGAGGCCCAAGAGGGCCTGTGGACGCTCTACTGGCTAACATGGCTCTTATAACATCAATGAAGCAAGTGACTGACATTTACGTATTTTTTGAAAGTTTCGGGCAAAAAACAGCTTTTTGACTAAATCAAGGGCCATCTAAAGAATCTGGTACAGTTTGGTAAAGATCAGATGAAAAATGAAGGCCCTATCGTATTAACGAGGCAAAATTTATTTATTTTTAACTAAATCAAGAGCCATAACTCCTCTGTTACTGGTCCGATTGGTCCAACATAGCGATAAAAAAAACAAAAAAAAACAAAAACAACAACAACAAAAATTCAAAATAAAAAAAAAAAAAAATAAAAAAAAATAAAAAAATATGTATGACAAAGAAAGTCATAAAATCTGGTAAAGTTTGGCAAAGATCAGATGCAAAATGAAGGCCCTATCTTATGACGAGGCAAATTGTAGCATTTTTAACAAAATCAAGGCCCACAACTCCGCTGTTACTAGTCCGATCTGGCTGGTTTTTCAACTTGACCAAGTTTTCATTGACATTAACAATCTGATAAAGTTTGGTAAAGATCGGATGAAAAATGAAGGCCCTATTGTCTTAAAGAGGCAAATTATAGCATTTTTAACTAAATCAAGGGCCATAACTCTGCTGTTACTAGTCCAATATGAATGTTTTTTAAACTTGTCTGAGCTTTCATTGATATTAACAATGTGGTAAAGTTTGGTAAAGACCGGATGAAAAATGAAGGCTCTATCGTCTTAACGAGGAAAATATAGCATTTTGTCTTAACGAGACAAAATATAGCATTTTGAACTAAATCAAGGGCCATAACTCCGCTGTTACTGGTCCGATATAAATGGTTTTGGAAACAGTCCGAGCTTTCATTGATATTACCAATCTGATAAAGTTTGGTAAATATCAGATGAACAATGAAGCTCATATCGTCTTAACGAGGCAAAATATAGCATTTTAACTAAATCAAGGCCCATAACTCCGCTGTTACTAGTCCGATATGGCTGGTTATCGTAATTGTTCGAGCTTTCAACGACATTAGCAATCTGATAAAGTTTGGTAAAGATCAGATGAACAATGAAGCCCCTATCGTCTTAACGAGGCAAAATATAGCATTTTGAACTAAATCAAGGGCCATAACTCCGCTGTTACTGGTCCGATATAAATGGTTTTCGAAATTGTCTGAGCTTTCATTGATATTAACAATCCGATAAAGTTTGGTAAAGATCAGATGAACAATGAAGCCCCTATCGTCTTAACGAGGCAAACTATAGCATGTTTAACTAAATCAAGGACCATAACTCCGCTGTTACATGTCCGATATGGCTTGTTTTCGAACTTATTCGAGCTTTCAACGACATTAGCAATCTGAAAAAGTTTGGTAAAGATCGGATGAACATCGAAGCTCCTATCGTCTTAACGAGGCAAAATATAGCATTTTTAACTAAATCAAGGGCCATAACTCCGCTGTTACTAGTCCAATATGGCTGGTTTTCGAACTTGTCCGAGCTTTCATTGATATTAACAATGTGGTAAAGTTTGGCAAAGATAGGATGAAAAATGAAGGCCCTATCGTCTTAACGAGGCAAAATATAGCATTTTTAACTAAATCAAGGGCCATAACTCCGCTGTTACTAGTCCGATCTGGCTGGTTTTCGAACTTGTCCGAGCTTAAATTGATATTAACAACCTATTAAAGTTTGGTAAAGATCGGATGAAAAATGAAGGCCCTATCGTGTTAACGAGGGACGACGGACAGGCGACGGACAACTCGCCATCCCTTCGGCCAGTAGAGCTAAAAATCATAAATATTGAAAGACAGTGTAAATTTCTTTGGGTTGACCAGGGAGTAGAATTTAAAATAAAATATTCAAACAGTTCCTTGAAGATAATAATATCAAAATGTATCATACGTTCAATTTTGGAAAAGCTGTTGTAATAGAACATTAAAAGAGAAGAAGTTGAAATAGTTCACATCAAACAATACCAATACATATTTAGACGTGCTACAGGCGATGGCTGATAAGAACAAAATACAAAACATCGGAGTATTAATATGACACCGACCGAAGCATGTGATGAAAAGAATAAAGGAATTTTATATTATTTATTTTTCAACTGGTATGGAAAAATGAGAAGTAATCAAATTAAGCCAAAGTTTAAAATAGGGGATAAGATTAGAATCAGCTAATATAAAAGACGTTTGAGAAAGGTTATACTCCAAATTGGACCGAAGAAATATTCGTTGTTGATGAAATTCAAAACACAAATCCTGTGACATACAAATTAAAAGATTTAAACAACCAAAACATCGAAGGAAGCTTTTACGAATTAGAAATGATAAAAGCTGATCAAGAAGTATTTAGAATTGAAAGAGTAATACGACGTGATTATAAAAAGAAATTAGCATTAGTTCAGTTGAAAGGTTACAATGAAGATTTCAATAGTTGGGTTCCATTTAAAGACATTCAAGACATTAAATAAGAACTTAAAATAAATTATGTATAGTATTATTATACATGGAACAAGAAAGATTAGAAAAGGTTTGCAAGAAACTTGGAAAACTAAAAAATAAATATAGAAAAAAAATGATGGAAGACAAGCAAATTCAAGTAGAATATGAGGTAATGATGATTATATGGACACCATCAAAAGCCGAGTCAACAAGCGAAAAAGATTGCTACTTGAAATGAATAAGCATCAACAAGAGCTAAATAAAAACAGGGAAGAGCTTCTTGAACTGAAATGCAAAATATTAAAGTATAGGAAAATAAAATACTCCATGATAGAATACGATATGCACAGCGATGATGAAGACTACTGTCCGGTTCCGTCTGACTTTGCTTGATAATTCCAAATGTTTTTAGTTGAATTGTATGAGCAAAATATTATGTTATTGAAATGATAAACTGGATTGATGAGTAGTATAGATACTGAGGGTATCAGCGATAGTTTCCTAGAGTGGGTTTGCTAAAGTAATTAATAATATGTTTCAGAGCTTTTGGCTCAAGTATGCTATCATTTAGATTTTTGTAAATGATGTACTTCACAACTGCGTTACCTTGATCCTGGTTGCACTTGTAACGGACCTTGGCTGTTAAAAACAGAGTGAAAATGGACACTCACTGGTGTCAAAAAGTTCGAAAAGAAAGATACATTATCGTATGTATAAGAAAAAAACTTCCTGCGACGGAACTTTAGAATATCATATCCTTCGAAATATATGTTCTTTATGTACAACAAATGCAGAATAATTCCTAACAAGATGAAATAAATTTACTCTTGACAAGTCGATACAAAGTTGATGACTTTAAAAGCCAAACTTCCATATGTTCTCTTTGAATTTAATGAAAATCAAACTTGCATTCGATAAAAATGTGCTCCCAACGTGGTTTCCAACTGCTGTTGTTCAATAAAGATAAATGTTTAACCTAAAAATCGGCAAATATTTACATCATGTCTTAATTTCAGAGCACCGGACCCTGGTTGCTCAGTAAAAAATGGTTGAGATTCTGGCAACGGATACATTCCGTATAAAGCGCACCGGATCCTGGTTGATACATTGTTTTCTATATACCTTCAGATTAAAGAGAAAACAACGATCGAGACTTTTGCACCACGAAAACAAATCAAAATCAAAAGAAATCTGTTGGTTGCATGGTGTTTTACGTTATCTTCAGCACATTAATTTTTAGGTTATATATGATGATCATGAAATCTGGGCGAGAGCTGGAAACGTACCCACGACCGTAGCGGTGAACTTGAAACAGCGCCTCATCACTCTGGACCACCGGTTCTAATATCATTCATGAGCCAGCATGATGAAAAATAAAAAAGAACAGCCCAATATTGAATTATTATATCGGTTATGGATGTAGAATGTAGAGGGTGTGATCTTGTTCTAGTGATATAATCTGGTGGTGAGTTTGGCTAAATGGGTCTATGTCGTACAAGGTACAAGACTAAACAAATGTACTCCGGACCTACTTTCGTGTATATACGTTTGCGCCTTGAGATAATACTCTCTTCACGACCTGTCTGCCGTCGATAGTATCCTAAAATAAACTATGGGCACGCAATAGACATAAATCAAACTTACTTTCCCCCGCAGTCGTGACCTCAAACAGTTTTTATATTTAAAAAAGGTTTGTTCAAAAGGCATTATCTTAGAAAATGCCGAAAAGGGTCAGGGGCTTAACGCAGCTGTGTACACATTGTCTACAAAAAATCAGAAAAAAATAAATAAAACAAACAAACCAACAAACAAAAAACGAGGGGCCTATATCATCAACAAGTCAGCGTCAAATAAGATATAAAATAGTGGGAAATACTCCCAAAATGAATCACAGCGTATCTGGAAGTAAAACAATTTCATGGAGTACGACCCGGGATCACACTAGGAACGCTATAGCTAAGTCCCTAACAGGTAACAATTGTTTGATCATAAATAATATTTACAAACAAAACACAGCAATGAATAAACAAGAAATATCTTTAAAAAAGTATAAAGTGCTTGATGGTCATAAAGTAAAATAATTTTAACAGCGAAATGTAAGGTATAGAGTCCGACAAAAGTTGACACGGCAGTGATAGTGTGGGGAATTTGAACAAAACAAGTTAGTGCCTTCCATAACGGAAGCAAAAGTCACACGAGGGCCTGAATCGATCTACTGGCAAAGTGTACTCTGTTA
The DNA here is from genome assembly GCA_037043455.1 of Cyrtodaria siliqua. Taxonomy (NCBI): domain Eukaryota; kingdom Metazoa; phylum Mollusca; class Bivalvia; order Adapedonta; family Hiatellidae; genus Cyrtodaria; species Cyrtodaria siliqua. The sequence goes on from JAWPHD010013021.1 coordinate 12,895, forward strand.
GATGATGCTACATGCAAAATATCAAAGCTCTAACCTTGTGGTTTCAAAAAAGACGATTTTTAAATGCATTTCCTAATATTTCTATGTACAACTTTTGTTCCCCGGTGAGGGGCTTATTCTGACCCCAGGGTCACCATTTGTACAAGGACCATTATATGATGCTACACGCAAAATATCAAAGGTTTCAGAGAAGAAGATCCGGGCACCTTGAAAAATCACGTGACTAGGAAATCACGGCGATATGTAATTTTTAATTGGGTTTCATTACCACTTACCATGTAAAATTAACGAACTTTGCAATAAAACAGAATAATTTATTTGCAATGTCAGCATTTCTATTCCTTTCTTCATCTTTTCCCGTCACAACTGAAGTACAGCGTAACAAATCACCTAACGATATACCATTTAACAACAACTGCACTCTATAAACAAATCTACTAGTTTCCTGTGGCAGTGTTGTTCTATATTGATGTGGTCTTATAATATGTTATAACTATTATACAAACATGCATGCTTACGTCTCTAATAAAGGGGACTTATACTGTAGCTCTGATAGTGAATACACGTACTTATTAAGCTTGTCTAATGCCTTATGATTTGGCCCACACATGTAACATGGTGTCAGAAAGTGAAAAACTGTGTACGTTTAATACTCCATTTGGGCGCTACATTTTTAAAAGGCTTCCATTCGGAATTCGATCAGCAAGTGAAGTCTATCAAAGGGCGACAACTGAATTAATTGCTGATTTAGATGGATGTGTATGCATTGTTGATGACATATTGATATGGGGACGCAATATGCAAGAACATGACGAAAGACTGGATCGTTTAATGACACGTGTTCGTGAAGCAAACATGAAATTGAGCCCAAATAAATGCGAGTTTCGAAAAGATCAGGTGACATACGTCGGTCACATTCTTACAGGACAAGGTGTAAAGCCAGACTACGAAAAAGTACGAGCCCTTAACAACATGGAACGTCCCACCAACATAAAACAGTTGCAAAGTTTTATGGGATTCATACAGTACTTGGCTAAATTCGTCCCTAGTCTATCACAGGTGAGTGCACCATTAAGAGAATTGCTTCATAAGGAAATAGCGTGGCACTGGGAGACAGAACAGGAAGAAAGCTTCACTAAGTTGAAAACGCTGGTGACCGAAGCACCTGTTTTGAGATATTATGAACCAGAAGAAGAGTTAACATTGACAGTTGATGCGAGCTCAAAAGGGCTTGGTGCAGCGTTATTGCAAGGAGGAAAACCTATCGCATACGCATCGAGAGCATTGACCCCAAGCCAAGAAAAGCATTCTCAGATTGAAAAAGAGGCTTTAGCTATCAGTTTTGGATGCTCAAAGTTCCATACATTCATATATGGTAGACATGTAATTTGTGAAACGGATCACCGTCCCCTACAGTCTATATGGAAGAAGCCAATTCATGACTGCCCACCACGACTACAAAGGCTACTTCTTACACTGCAGAAGTACGACCTTGATGTTAGGTACAAACCGGGTAAAGAACAATATGTGTCTGATTTGTTAAGCCGATCTTACCTGAATGAAACCACAGAGTCACTGGAGCCAGATATATCTATCAATGAAATTGATATATTGTCATATTTACCTGTAACAGAGTCCCAGCTAGAAGAAATAAAAGGAGCCATGTCGGACGACAGCGACCTTCAACAACTACATGAAATAGTAATGAAAGGCTGGCCCCAAAGTAAAGGCTCAGTTATAAGAGTTTATTGGAACACAAGGGATGAAATAACTAGCACAGACGGACTGTTATTTAAAAATCACAAGCTAATTGTGCCAAAAGCTGTGAGAAAGTCTATGTTAGAGAATTTGCATAAATCACATATGGGAATTACACGGACAAAAGGTTTAGGGAGAGAATCCTTATATTGGCCTGGCATGGCTAGTGACATTGAGGAATTATGTCAAACATGTGAAATTTGTGCACATAATCAAAATGCAAATCACAAAGAACCGATGATTGAAGTGGAAATTCCAGACAGGCCTTGGTCACACGTGTCTTCTGATATTTTTGTGTACAAGAACAAAAACTATCTATTGCTCGTAGACAGATATTCGAAATGGATAGAAATAAACGTGCTGGACGACTTGAGTAGTGGAAATACTATCAAGTATATGAAAAGTCAATTTGCAAGATATGGATGTCCTACGGTATTAACCAGCGATAATGCCTGTCAGTACTCAAGCGCGTTATTTAAAGACTTTGCGCAGGAATATGGCTTTGAACATGTCACCTCTAGTCCACACTATCCCCAGTCTAACGGGTTAGCAGAAAGGGCAGTACAGACTGTTAAGAACCTATTTAAGAAAGCGAAGGATCCATACTTAGCTTTATTAGACTATCGAAATACAATAATTGACGATCTAGGTCAATCGCCAGCACAAATGATGTTTGGTCGTAAGTTGAAATCAACCATCCCGACGACAGCACCCTTGCTCATGCCAAAACAATGCAGCAATCTCCAGCAAAACATGAAAAATAGGCAAGAAAAGCAGAAACGAAACTATGACAAACGCAGTGGAAACGAACTATCAGTTCTAAATACGGGTGACAAAGTAATGCTAAGACATAATGACCGCTGGCTGAAAGGTGAAATTGTACGAAAACATAATTCACCGAGATCTTACGTCGTAAAGGCAAACAACGGTGCCATATACCGACGCAATCGTAAACATCTGAGACCAAAACTAGCACAATCACCATTATCTCACCAGGGAATGGATGTACCTACGCATGATCACATACTACCTCAACAACGTCGGATTATCAGAGAGAAACGCCCTTCACCCTCAACAAAACAGAATCATCAGCATCCAACAGGATCTACATATAAAACGCGATCCGGCAGAAAAATAAAAAAAACTGATAAATATAATTAAAAGTGTTAAAGTGAAATAAGTTCATAAAAAGAATAAAATAAAAAATATCAATACTGGATTACACAAGCCGTGATAATTTCAACACTGGACTATAAAAGCCGCGATCGTTCAAAATGGATTTAATTGTATTTTTTTCATTGCATGCTTTCTTATATATTATAACCGAGTGTACAAATTTTCTATTCTTTTACTGGTTTTATATTTTTGCCATAGTCTCAGCGATAATGTAAGGTAGCTACAAACTATGGATATGGACTGTATATCGTTCAGGATGGACTGACCTAAGGTCACATACCAATTTCCAAAACATTCCAAAACATTATAATTATCTGGATTTGACACTAAATTAATGGCAATCTCCTTCTGAACCTGAGCACTGTCTTGATACAGTTTGTCCTGCTGATTATACTGTCAAAATTAATTACGAGTGTAACCGACTCCTAGATAAAGTGCTTGATACTAGCAACAGTTAGTTTTTGATAGTGTGTAACAGTCTGCCAGCTGAAGTGCGTTGATAATAGCAACAGAGTTTGATATTGTTAAAAATCCTTAAAAATCATATATGATTTAAAAAAAATATTTTTTTTCAGAAAAGGGAGGATGTTCTATATTGATGTGGTCTTATAATATGTTATAACTATTATACAAACATGCATGCTTACGTCTCTAATAAAGGGGACTTATACTGTAGCTCTGATAGTGAATACACGTACTTATTAAGCTTGTCTAATGCCTTATGATTTGGCCCACACATGTAACATGGTGTCAGAAAGTGAAAAACTGTGTACGTTTAATACTCCATTTGGGCGTTACAGTTTTAAAAGGCTACCATTCGGAATTCGATCAGCAAGTGAAGTCTATCAAAGGGCGACAACTGAATTAATTGCTGATTTAGATGGATGTGTATGCATTGTTGATGACATATTGATATGGGGACGCAATATGCAAGAACATGACGACAGACTGGATCGTTTAATGACACGTGTTCGTGAAGCAAACATGAAATTGAGCCCAAATAAATGCGAGTTTCGAAAAGATCAGGTGACATACGTCGGTCACATTCTTACAGGACAAGGTGTAAAGCCAGACTACGAAAAAGTACGAGCCCTTAACAACATGGAACGTCCCACCAACATAAAACAGTTGCAAAGTTTTATGGGATTCATACAGTACTTGGCTAAATTCGTCCCTAGTCTATCACAGGTGAGTGCACCATTAAGAGAATTGCTTCATAAGGAAATAGCGTGGCACTGGGAGACAGAACAGGAAGAAAGCTTCACTAAGTTGAAAACGCTGGTGACCGAAGCACTTGTTTTGAGATATTATGAACCAGAAGAAGAGTTAACATTGACAGTTGATGCGAGCTCAAAAGGGCTTGGTGCAGCGTTATTGCAAGGAGGAAAACCTATCGCATACGCATCGAGAGCATTGACCCCAAGCCAAGAAAAGCATTCTCAGATTGAAAAAGAGGCTTTAGCTATCAGTTTTGGATGCTCAAAGTTCCATACATTCATATATGGTAGACATGTAATTTGTGAAACGGATCACCGTCCCCTACAGTCTATATGGAAGAAGCCAATTCATGACTGCCAACCACGACTACAAAGGCTACTTCTTACACTGCAGAAGTACGACCTTGATGTTAGGTACAAACCGGGAAAAGAACAATATGTGTCTGATTTGTTAAGCCGATCTTACCTGAATGAAACCACAGAGTCACTGGAGCCAGATATATCTATCAATGAAATTGATATATTGTCATATTTACCTGTAACAGAGTCCCAGCTAGAAGAAATAAAAGGAGCCATGTCGGACGACAGCGACCTTCAACAACTACATGAAATAGTAATGAAAGGCTGGCCCCAAAGTAAAGGCTCAGTTCCACCCAATATAAGAGTTTATTGGAACACAAGGGATGAAATAACTAGCACAGACGGACTGTTATTTAAAAATCACAAGCTAATTGTGCCAAAAGCTGTGAGAAAGTCTATGTTAGAGAATTTGCATAAATCACATATGGGAATTACACGGACAAAAGGTCTAGGGAGAGAATCCTTATATTGGCCTGGCATGGCTAGTGACATTGAGGAATTATGTCAAACATGTGAAATTTGTGCACATAATCAAAATGCAAATCACAAAGAACCGATGATTGAAGTGGAAATTCCAGACAGGCCTTGGTCACACGTGTCTTCTGATATTTTTGTGTACAAGAACAAAAACTATCTATTGCTCGTAGACAGATATTCGAAATGGATAGAAATAAACGTGCTGGACGACTTGAGTAGTGGAAATACTATCAAGTATATGAAAAGTCAATTTGCAAGATATGGATGTCCTACGGTATTAACCAGCGATAATGCCTGTCAGTACTCAAGCGCGTTATTTAAAGACTTTGCGCAGGAATATGGCTTTGAACATGTCACCTCTAGTCCACACTATCCCCAGTCTAACGGGTTAGCAGAAAGGGCAGTACAGACTGTTAAGAACCTATTTAAGAAAGCGAAGGATCCATACTTAGCGTTATTGGACTATCGAAATACAATAATTGACGATCTAGGTCAATCGCCAGCACAAATGATGTTTGGTCGTAAGTTGAAATCAACCATCCCGACGACAGCACCCTTGCTCATGCCAAAACAATGCAGCAATCTCTAGCAAAACATGAAAAATAGGCAAGAAAAACAGAAACGAAACTATGACAAACGCAGTGGAAACGAACTATCAGTTCTAAATACGGGTGACAAAGTAATGCTAAGACATAATGACCGCTGGCTGAAAGGTGAAATTGTACGAAAACATAATTCACCGAGATCTTACGTCGTAAAGGCAAACAACGGTGCCATATACCGACGCAATCGTAAACATCTGAGACCAAAACTAGCACAATCACCATTATCTCACCAGGGAATGGATGTACCTACGCATGATCACATACTACCTAAACAACGTCGGATTAACAGAGAGAAACGCCATTCACCCTCAACAAAACAGAATCATCAGCATCCAACAGGATCTACATATAAAACGCGATCCGGCAGAAAAATAAAAAAAAACTGATAAATATAATTAAAAGTGTAAAAGTGTAAAAGTGAAATAAGTTCACAAAAAGAATAAAATAAAAAATATCAATACTGGATTACAAAAGCCGTGATAATTTCAACACTGGATTATAAAAGCCGCGATCGTTCAAAATGGATTTAATTGTATTTTTTTTCATTGCATGCTTTCTTATATATTATAACCGAGTGTACACATTTTCTATTCTTTTACTGGTTTTATATTTTTGCCATAGTCTCAGCGATAATGTAAGGTAGCTACAAACTATGGATATGGACTGTATATCGTTCAGGATGGACTGACCTAAGGTCACATACCAATTTCCAAAACATTCCAAAACATTATAATTATCTGGATTTGACACTAAATTAATGGCAATCTCCTTCTGAACCTGAGCACTGTCTTGATACAGTTTGTCCTGCTGATTATACTGTCAAAATTAATTACGAGTGTAACCGACTCCTAGATAAAGTGCTTGATACTAGCAACAGTTAGTTTTTGATAGTGTGTAACAGTCTGCCAGCTGAAGTGCGTTGATAATAGCAACAGAGTTTGATATTGTTAAAAATCCTTAAAAATCATATATGATTTAAAAAAAATATTTTTTTTCAGAAAAGGGAGGATGTTCTATATTGATGTGGTCTTATAATATGTTATACCTATTATACAAACATGCATGCTTACGTCTCTAATAAAGGGGACTTATACTGTAGCTCTGATAGTGAATACACGTACGTATTAAGCTTGTCTAATGCCTTATGATTTGGCCCACACATGTAACAAGTGTCAGACACATTTTGCCAATCAGCATTCAGTTTAATAACTGTAGACTTTCATAATTTCTGTATCGCTTTCAACTCCAGTTTTGATAGGTTTACACAGACACATCTCCTGCGAGGCCAAAAAGCCAGCTAAAATGGCCGGCGCCAAAAATCAAATATTACAAGTAATCACAGACATATTAATAAATTGTTATTAGGTCTGTGGTAATAAAAATGCTGCAGTGTGGACAACTAATGACGTGGACTATATACATGAATGTTGGCATAATGTAGGCAGACATGTCGTATAGAGGCAACCGTTGTTGCAAAAAATAAGAAAACGTTTTTTTATTTAGATTTTTGGTTTAAAATAACCCTTAATGTACATGTATTCACAAATTAATATATATCCGATAGCAATGCTTAGCTTTCCGTTTATATTCTCCGAATGTGGATGAGAATTATCAAAAATAGCCCGCCCTTTAATGGAACAAGTTCGACTGATGCCAATAATTTTAGATAATACACTGCCTAAACGATTACATATAACTTTGGAGAGTACCTTCCTATCTACATTCAATAAGGAAATTGGCCTATAAAACGTCCTATCAGATGCTTTTGATGCATCTTTGCATATTGAAGTAATATATGATAACTTTTGGGACTCCGACATTTCCCCAAAATTATAAACAAGTTGAAAAATCAGGGCCTCCTCTGGGATTCGCAAATGAGACAAAATAATAACAAGAGGTCAATGACCTTGAAGCTCTACTGATTGATTTTGATTTCAGGAAGTAGTCGCTACAGACTTGTTTTTTGAAAATCTATTTTTAACCGTGGCGGCCATCTTGAATTTCCGGCCGACCTGAAATTTTGCTAGGATCAATTAGACATTAAGAGCAACATTCCTGTGAAGTTTCATGAAAATCCGTCAAGTAGTTTCAGAGGAGTAGTCGCTACAAGTTTTCATTATATAACTCTATGTAAACAAAGATGGCCGCTGGCAGCCATGTTTAACGTCAAATCAAAACGATTTTCGACAAGGACCAACATCATGTCATACTGATCATTTTAGAAAAAGTCCCATATCAATATCTCTTATTGTTTTGAAGAAGTAGTCGCTACAAACTTATTTATTTTAAATCTATTTTAATCTGTGGCGGCCATCTTGAATTTCCGGCCGACCTGAAATTTTTCTAGGATCAACTAGACATCAAGAGCAACATTCCTGTGAAGTTTCATGAACATCCGTCAAGTTGTTTCAGAGGAGTAGTCGCTACAAGTGTTTACTATATAACTCTATGTAAACAAAGATGGCCGCTGGCAGCCATGTTTAACGTTGAATCAAAACGATTTTTGACAAGGATCAACATCATGTCATGCTGATCATTTTAGAAAAAGTCCAATATCAATATCACTTATAGTTTTCAAGAAGTAGTCGCTACAAACTTGTATTTTAAAACTCTATTTTTAGCTTTGGCGGCCATCCTGGATTTCACATCAACATGAATTTTTGCTAGGATCAACTAGACTTTATGAGCAACATTTCTGTAAAGTTTCATGAATATCTATCCAGTAGTTTCAGAGGAGTTGTCGCTACAAATAAAAGTTTACGGACAGACGGACGGACGACGGACGCCGCACCACGGCATAAGCTCTGCTGATCTCTGATCAGTTGAGCTGAAAATGGGAGTTGAAAAGTGGCAATAAAAAAATAACTTTGGCGAATGTGATTGGCGAAAGAAATTGAGTAAAACATTTTTTAAAATACAATGTTATGATTATAATTATTACTAACTGCTTTATTCATGGGCCATTATACTTCATCTAAAAATACATAAAAATATTTTCGAAAACATTATATGCTATCTTTGAGCCAATTTTGGCTCCAATGTCTCCAATTTGGCTCCAACTTTCTTCATTTGGCGAAATTGGTTGCGAAAGAAAAAAAGTGGCCAGAGGAGGCCCTGAAAATTGATTCTAAAATATCACGAAAGATATGAAGATTTTTCAAGTAAAAACATCTTGTTAAACCATCACTTCCTGGTGATTTATTTGGCTAACGTTATGCAAAATTTCATCTTTAGAAATACTACGTTTTAATAGAATATTATTTATTCCACTTATCTGTGGTAAATTTGAAAGACAAGTATCATTAAGAGTTTTATCAACATCTTCTTCTGTATATAATTGCTAAAAGTAATCTCTAAAACAATTTAAAATATTTTTTGAAACCTGAATATTAACAATATTCGTTATGGTTTTATTTAAACTCTTACTTTTATCTCTGTGAAAGAAATAACTCGTAGGATTCTCTTTTGAAGTTAAGGTATTTACTTTGCTTCTAATGATTGACCCAGCTTGTAACTTGTTTTCAATAAGGGACCGGGCAATATTTATTGGGGGGTTGGGACCGGTGCAAAATGGTATGGAACAGGTACTTTTTTTGTCGCGCCAAACCATGGGACGATACTTTTCTTTCCGCTAGCTTGCCATGGGACGTACACTTTTTTTAAAGTCAAATTCTTTCCCCCCAAAAAAACTTTAAACAATTACAAATATTGAAGCGCCCGTTTTTATAATTTCCGCCGAATACCGAAAAAAGGCTGGGAATAAATTCGGAATTTCGGTCTTCGGAGTAATGGACATAGGTTTTAATAGAAAATAATTCGGACTTCGGAAAAAAATAAAAAGTAAATTCCACGGACAGATTCATTTTCCTCGGAAAGTCTTCGGCTTTCCGATTTCTTCGGACAAAATTGTCTGAATATGTATTTCTTCGGAAAACATTCAGGCATCAGCAATAGTTCGGAAACTATTCGGACATCGGTATTTCCTTCGGAAAATATTCGGGCATCGGTATTACTTTCGGAAAATATTCGGACACCGGCATTTCTTCGGAAAATATGCTGACATTGGCATTTTCTCAGACATCGGCATTTATTCAGAAAATATTCGGACAGAAATAATCTTTAAAATTAAAAATCAATTAAAATTTATTTTTGAATTAAGAAAAGCGGAACAGATTCCACTTTTTACTAATCGTTCTTTCCTCTTATCGGACATGTATCCGATTTCTGATTTTCTTTGAAAAAATTACGATTTTGTGTTTACCAGCAGAAAAACATCTCAATTCTGTTGTTGAAATTATTCAAATTGCTCCTTGATTTCCGGAACAATCTGGTTTTCTTTTGAAAATCGTTCAAAGAAAATCGTTCTCTTTCAAATTTCTGCAGAAGCAAATCTGTTAATTATATTAGTCCTGCATATTGACAAAAGGTTCATAATGGCCTTCTGCAAATGTATATAATGTATTATTTCAATTTGTATTCATATAGTAAAAATTAACATTGTAACTGCCAGTTTTGAAGAACTTTTTCTACATTAGGCGAACGTGTTCGTGTCCGAAATGGCCTTCTGAGTTACTTCCCTTATATGCATTATCGCCATTTAGATATAATGAAAACAAATTTTGTTGCACGGTTCACATTCAAAATAACTTGAGGGTAACACATTTAGTTTGTGAACTAATCTTCCATGTGGCCCTCGAACAGATCCTGCTATTAATTAAGCTCATACAATGCTTTGAAAGCTTAAACATCATGCACAAATTCTAGCGGAATTTTGAATAACTTTTTAATAATAAGACTTACTTTTGTCATAGATCTACAGTACATGCTGCTGTATATCCATGCTCATATGGTATCCTGCATAAATAATGTACATGTATATCCTTGTTTTATAAGTTAATGTATCACTCCTATGTCACTTTTAAAAACAATATTTCATAATTATTTATTATTGTTCCAAATAAATATGCCAGATATTTCTGTATAACACACTCACTTGTGTTTGAATATAGTAGCACCAGTTCCATTGGCTAATAAAAGTCGCATGACTAACTGTATGACAGTCAGCTCCTAAGGTCTAAATTAATTTACACATCAGAGTAACATTATAGCATATGGATATCATAAATGTATTAGTATGAGTGCTGGATATCTGTATCTCAAGTATTCATGATCAAAAGTGTATCATGAGTATAAGTTATTACAGGGTCCTAAGACTCTGGGAGTAAGATTTTTAAATTCTTTCTGTAAATAAGCACTTACAATATATACATAAAACACTTTTATAGTGTAGAATGTCTGTGTATCAAAAAGAAAAGATCTAACTAGCACAAAAAATTGACTGTCATAATTATATGGCCTAACATGTGCTAAGAACGACGTAAAACACCATTTAAAGTAACTTGTTAGAGAAGAGCACACGTTGCATAACAGTTTCTAAGTTAAAAAATTACCTGTCACGAATCCTAGACTAGTTGTAAATTTCGCGTTAAATTAAATGTATTTGGTGTATATGCGTAAAATACATCAATTTCACCGCAATATTTCAGTTGAACAAATAACTTAAATGATGCTGAAAATGAATAATGTTAAAAATTTCTAAGTTTTTTTTCCGAATCAAATTTAGGTGAATGTGGTGATATTAAGGCATGCAATAAAAAAAAATCGGATTGGTAAAATTTGTCGCAATGTTGTAGTGAACGTTGCAAATAAATAAATTCAAATAAATAAATGTTTCTGGCGGATGTATAGCTTTTTGGCGAGTTTGCGGCAAATTCGACAAAGATTACCATACTGTTTGCGGCAACATCACCGCTAGTGGCGAACATTGGCGAACAATTAAGAATTGTTATGGTGAACAAAATTGTTCACTATGGTGAACAAAATTGTTCACTGCAAGCTTGCAGCAAACCTCATTTGGTAAGGAGAGTGCTTATGGACCAGGCAATATTTATCTGGGCATTGGGAATGGTGCAAAATGGCATGGGACAGGTACTTTTTTTGTCGCGACAAACCATGGGACGATACCTTTTTTTTCGTTTCCTTGCCATAGGACATACATTTTTTTTTGTATAACATTTTTATTTGCACCGGTCCCAACCCCCCCCCCCGATAAATATTGCCTGGTCCCTAACTTTTATTATGACTTAATTTGCTCTTTTAAATATAATGTATTTTCCTGAACTAAGTTTAAGTTCTGATAATCTTTTTTAAGTTTTTTGTACTCCCCATGTAATTCTTTGTTTTTATCTTTACTGTAATCAATACAAAATTCTTTTATTTTAATTTTCATTGCATCCCACCATTCTAAGGTGATAGTATCTGTCCTACTAATAATATCCCAATAATATTCGAAAGTATTTAAAAAATCTTTATCTTCAAGTAGTGTATGACAATAAACTTCCAATAAGACTTTTCAAAAGACAAACCTTTATTAAAGTTAATTTTTAAAGTAACAAAAGCATGATCAGAATGTGAACATGGTAAGATCTCAGAATTAACTACAGCAACTTTCAGTGTGTTTGGAATGTAAAATCTATCCAATCTACAGCCTATATAGGAATATTTACTGTAATCTGAACTATTTTCTCTAGCCCATGTTACGGCCTTTTTGGTAGGATATAAACATCTAAAAGCATCAACTAATTTATGCTTATCTATTATAGTATTAAATATTTTTGAGCCGTCAATACCTCTGTTTAAATTTCCTCCTATTTTGTCTAACCTAGTGTTCCTAACAAAATTAAAGTCCCCATTTAAGATCAAATCAAACTAAATCGTTAAGAAATGAATTTCTCTCCTTTGGGTCAGTAGGAGAATACATATTTACAATTTTATAATTAATAAACTCATTTACCTAAAATTCTACATGTACACACAAGTCGATCATCAAAATCCGTATGAAAATGAGTAACTTTTATAGCATTTTACACATCATGACATAATAACAGTGCGAAGAGCCATAACTCCAATAACATTGTTTTTGTAAATCAAACAAGAGGCCCAAGAGGGCCTGTGGACGCTCTACTTGCTTACACGGCTCTTATAACAACAATGAAGCGAGTGACTGCCATTTACGTTTTTTGAAAGTTTCGGGCAAAAAACAGCTCTTTAACTAAATCAAGGGCCATAACTCCTCTGTTACTAGTCCGACTGGTCCAACATAGAACTAAAAAAAAAAAATTAATAATAATAATAATTAAAAAAAATAATAATAATTAAAAAAAAAAAAAAATTAAAAAAATAATTCTTTAAAAAATAAAAAAATAAAAATAAAAAAAATAACAAAAATAACAAAAAATAAAAATAAAAATTAGAAAATTAATAAAAATAAATAAAAATAATAATAATATAAAAAAGAAAGTCATAAAATCTGCTAAAGTTTGGCAAAGATCAGATGCAAAATGAAGGCCCTATCGAATGACGAGGCAAATTATAGCATTTTTAACAAATCAAGGGCCATAACTCTGCTGTTACTGGTTCGATCTGGCTGGTTTTCGAACTTGACCAAGCTTTCATAGACATTAACAAGCTGATAAAGTTTGGTAAAGATCGGATGAACAATGAAGCCCCTATCGTCTTAACAAGGCAAAATATAGCATTTTTAACTAAATCAAGGGCCATAACTCCGCTGTTACTAGTCCAATATGGCTGGTTTTCGAACTTGTCCGAGCTTTCATTAATATTAACAATCTGATAAAGTTTGGTAAAGATCATATGAACAATGAAGCCCCTATCGTCTTAACGAGGCAAAATATAGCATTTTTATCTAAATCAAGGGCCATAACTCCGCTGTTACAGGTCCGATATGGCTGGTTTTCGAACTTGTTCGAGCTTTCAACGACATTAACAATGTGGTAAAGTTTAGTAAAGATCATATGAAAAATGAAGGCCCTATCGACGGACAACGGACAACTCGCCATCCCATAAGCTCTGCTGGCCTGCTAAAAACGAAGGCCCTATCGTCTTAACGAGGCAAAATATAGCAATATAGCATTTTTAACTAAATCAAGGACCATAACTCCGCTGTTACTGGTCCGAGCTTTCATTGATATTAACAATGTGGTAAAGTTTGGTAAAGATAGGATGAAAAATGAAGGCCCTATCGTAAAATATAGCAATATAGCATTTTTAACTAAATCAAGATATATATGGTTTCTGAGCCGTCTGGACCAAAACCCACGAGTTCGATCCAGCCATCCCAGAATCCACCACTCCCACCACAAGCGCAGCACAAGGTGCTGAAATAAGCTGATTTTTTACATAAGATGCTGAAATAAGCTGATCCAGAGCTATATTCCAGGATTTTTTAATAGTTTTTGTTATCTTTATAATTATAAAATGTTTGTCTAATACAAAACAAAATTGTTGATTTGTTATAAAAATTACACCCAAATCAACGAATAAACACGAAAATAATAAAATATGATTTTTTTTTTAGAAAAATCATCAAATTTCTATATGTCTCAATCTCATACATTCAACAATATATGGCTTTACTACTTCCCAGTATCTTACACTGGCATGCATACAGATAGGATCTTCTTTTAATGTTTTTATTTCAACAGGGGGTGGCTTTTTTGTCTCCACATGTATTGCTTTAACAACTTCTGGTAATCTTTTTACCCATTCTCTATTGCGTTTTTGCGAATCTATTCCCTTAGCATACTGATAGCCAAATAATCTTTCAGCTAAAGTTCTGTTAAATCTTTCCACTATAGCTTGGTCTCTGTGTATTTCTGTTCTGCCTCGTCTGATAATTACTTTGTGTTTCACCATCAATTGCGATACTGCACCCATGAATTCTCTGCCTGGATCCACTTGTAATAACTTTGGATATTTCAAATGCCGACTGTATATTTTTTTCAAATGCTTTGGCAACTTCTTTACTATCCTTGGAAGTCAGTGGTTCTGCTTCTTTGTATCTACTCGCAATATCAACCACAGTCAATGCATATTTATAAGTCTTGCGTCCACGGCCAAACCCCAAAGTGTCATGCGGTAAAAATAACTAATCAGCTTGATGCACTCCATTTTTAGTAGAAACATCAAACCTGGGTCTAATTATTTTCTTTGGCGCGGGTAAATAAATCTGCCACACAGCTTGTTTTTTTAAAAATTATAATGCCTGTTTCTCACTGACACCAGCCTCTTTTGCTAATTGTTTAACTGCTGAGTAACCTCTCCAAAATCCTTTTGGGCTGTAATAACTTTTTTCCATTTTTTTTCTATTAAAGATTAAAAAATATAGAACTATAAAGAAAAAATGGAACAAATCACAACTGCACAATTTGAGGAACAGTTTAAAGAGCAAAATCACTATAGCATAAAGAAATGGGACAGATTTGGAAAAGAATAAAATATACACTATTACAGGTACAAAAATACTGGATACTGTCCATGGTTTATCCATGATATTGACATTATTAGATAACGATAAAGTATGGGCGCCTGGTCATCTCAAAATAAAAATAGAGAATACAAATGCTGAACCACCATATTATGTACGACCACTTGGAAGGAAACCATGTGAGAACAGCAAAAGTATGTATAATGCATATGACTTAGTCATTCCAAAGGTCATTCCAAAGTAAAAAACAATAAAAAAAGTATCATGCATATGACTTAGTCATTCCAAAGGTCATTCCAAAGTAAAAAACAATAAAAAAGTATCATGCATATGACTTAGTCATTTCAAAGTAATTATAGTGTTTGTTTTTTTATGAAATCAATTTATACGCCATTAATCCAGTTGCTGCCATGCCCATCACAATAAACATAATCTCTCTATTCTGTTGATCCGGAGATGGTGTATAAAAATCACGCAACTTAGGCTCCGGTTCCAAAAGAAAATGTTTACCAATAATGTAATAATACTGTTTCATAGCCTGGTCCACATTATCAAATGTCTGCTCTGCATGATGCTCCTTCTGCAGTTGCTTATTAATAAAATCTAATCTCTCTGTTCTTTTTTTTATTCCACGCCGCTTGTGCTGCTTCCAATTGTTCTACGGCTTTGTCATGCCTTTGTCTTTCCTCATCTGAATGACTTCCCATTTTTGAAAACAGATAATTTGAACCGCTTAACGCCAATGCGTTTGTTAATGCGCCACCGATCATCATTGCTATTGCATTCGCCATTTTTTATATAGTATATATTTTTTTAAATTACTTCATAATATCCGCAGGAATAATACCTTGCTTAATCAACATATCCTTCGTAGCCATTGCTAACAGTATATCTATAGACAGCATCCCAACATCTCCCATATTGAAATCCACTTTAGGTGCTGTTTTTTTTAGTAGTTTTCTGCCAATCTCAGAATATCCAATAGTTAAGAGTGTTTCCACTCCAGCGTGATACAACATATTTACAATTTGTTTTCCGTCGGTTGCCATTTTTTGTATATGATTATTTTTTAAAAATAAATATTAACAATGAGGTCAATGACCTTGAAGCTCTACTTATTGATTTTGATTTCAGGAAGTAGTCGCTACGGACTTGTTTTTTGAAAATCTATTTTTAACCGTGGCTGCCATCTTGAATTTCCGGCCGACCTGAAATTTTGCTAGGATCAATTAGACATTAAGAGCAACATTCCTGTGAAGTTTCATGAAAATCTGTCAAGTGGTTTCAGAGGAGTAGTCGCTACAAGTTTTCATTATATAACTCTATGTAAACAAAGATGGCCGCTGACAGCCATGTTAAACGTCAAATCAAAACGGGTTTCGACAAGGACCAACATCATGTCATACTGATCATTTTAAAAAAAGTCCCATATCAATATCTCTTATAGTTTTGAAGAAGTAGTCGATACAAACTTATTTATTTTAAATCTATTTTTAGCTGTGACGGCCATCTTGAATTTCTGGCCGATCTGAAATTTTTCTAGGATCAACTAGACATCAAGAGCAACATTCCTGTAAAGTTTCATGACAATCCGCCAAGTAATTTCAGAGGAGTAGTCGCTACAAGTTTTTACTATATAACTCTTTGTAACCGAAGATGGCCACTGGCAGCCATGTTTAACGTCGAATCAAAATAAGTTTCCACAAGGGTCAACATCATGTCATGCTGATCATTTTAGAAAAAGTCCCATATCAATATCACTTATAGTTTTCAAGAAGTAGTCGCTACAAACTTATTTTTTAAAAATCTATTTTTAGCTGTGACGGCCATCTTGAATTTCTGGCAGATCTGAAATTTTGCTAGGATCAATAAGACATCAAGAGCAACATTCCTGTAAAGTTTCATGACAATCCACCAAGTAGTTTCAGAGGAGTAGTCGCTACACGTTTTTACTATATAACTCTATGTAAACAAAGATGGCCGCTGCAGCCATGTTTAACGTTGAATCAAAACGATTTTTGACAAGGATCAACATCATGTCATGCTGATCATTTTAGAAAAAGTCCCATATCAATATCACTTATAGTTTTTAAGTAGTAGTCGCTACAAACTTGTATTTTAAAACTCTATTTTTAGCTTTGGCGGCCATCTTGGATTTCACATCAACATGAATTTTTGCTAGGATCAACTAGACTTTATGGGCAACATTTCTGTAAAGTTTCATGAATATCCATCCAGTAGTTTCAATGGAGTTGTCGCTACAAATAAAAGTTTACGGACAGACGGACGGACGACGGACGCCGCACCACGGCATAAGCTCTGCTGATCTCTGATCAGTCGAGCTTAAAATCAAACGGGTCTTTTGGTAGCGTGGTACATACAGTAACAGGTTGTGTAGCAACAACCGATTTCTTGTTATAGATATACAAACCCAACCCAGCAATGCCTAATAAAACCACAAACAGTGGAATATAATTTTTATGTACATTTATTTTAATGTGTTTTTCTGGTTCCTCTTCACCTCTTGTTACTTTTGTTATTGTTTCTTCATTTTCATCTTCCAAACGCTTTGCCTTTCTTGCCGCTGCTCCCTTTTTCCCAGCTTCTATTCGTTTTGGATTTTTTACTGTTTGTTGTGTAACAACATGTTGTGTAGCAACTGTAGCAACTTCACTCTCTTGGTTCTCCATCATTTATATTATCTATATTTTTATTTTTATTAAAATCAATATGCCTAACGGTTGTCAGCATTGCTGTAAATGGCGCTAAGTACATCCCATACCTGTAATACAACTCACAACAAGCAATTGTTAAAGCATGATTAATAAATGGATCTTCCTCCAAATCTTTTATCAGTTTTGGTGGATTGGTTACATTGAAATATTTTGATACTCCCATCACATACAAGTTAATAAAAGAATTCCCTAAAGTCTTGGTCATGATTGCTTCATATCTGCAGTAAAGTTTGTTTATTTCATCCGGGGGCATGTCATCCATATTCGTGAGTTGTAGGTATTTACCTAAATATTGACGGCTACCACCGCCAGCCACTATGGCTGATAATCTTTCTTTTTTTGTTTCTTGTTGCTTTGATTTATCTGTGAAAGCTTCCGGTATGACATCTTGTAATAGTTCTTCCGCATTCATTTTTATATTAATAAAAAAAATATGTTATCTTGGAATAAGGCCAGACCAATATAATAACTTGGATTACGGACCCGCCGAACTTCAAAAGTCAAAAAAGTGAAAATAAAAGTTATTTTTCACCCGACCCTCGAAATTTCCGAAATTTATATGAATTTATGTGCCAAAATTTTGAGGCTTGCGTGTTTTCATGGACGCTAATCTCTTGGTTTGAACGATGTCAGAACTAGGTAACACCTACTGCAGCTTAAATAACATATATGGAACTTTAAGACTTCGTTTTTTTTTTAGCCGACGGCGAAGTTTAAGTCGCCTTCAGATTAACCACTTCGCTTTTTTCCCGCCCTCAAGCGAAGTGTAACCAGTCCTTTAATTGACCTGTTGTTTATGTCTGAGGACAGGCGTAGACATCTCTGGGAAGGGATTATGCTAATTGCTTTGATCGATCACAACAGAAACTCCGCGGGGAGCATACTTTCCTACGACTATGATATCCCCCGAGGCAATTTTCGCACCTCGCCATTTTTTGTTTACACATTAGACTGTACAGGGAATACACACGCCTTATCCAATGAGATTGCGTATAACTGAACAATTGCCCAATCCTAGGTTCCGTTACAGTTAGACAAGTGCGTGTTGCAAACGTGATCGAAACGAAACAACAATCTGAAATAAATTGACCTGAGGTGATTAAATGATACCACCGAATAATGATTACAATTGTGTTTTCTTAATTGTTTGATAAAACGGACCTTTTGGCATTCCAAACAAACAAATGCATGAAAAAGTGTTAATAATTGATGACATTTCTACTGAATTTTCGGCAATATTTTACTTCCGGAAAAGTGCGATACATAGTAGTTCGGATAGGTACATAAGTTCGGATGGAGGAAAAACATTTTTTTATTAAATATTGTTTTTAGCTTATACAAATTTGGAAACAAAACACATAAATTGATCTTATAGGTCTTAATGAGGAATAAGCCTTTTAGGAAAAAGTTTGAGAATCATTTTTACACCCTTCATAGAACTCCATACAAATTGATAGAAATATGAATAAATAAAGATACATGCAATATATTTATATTAATTCTTCTCTCAGTACTTCCTTCTATAGTTACAGTATAATAAGTAAAGAGTGCCTGTAAGTGTGAATAAAATTAATAAACACATTTAATTTGAAACAGCTAGCATCAAATCATCAAAAGGGTGTATACATGTATATCAGTTTAGCATGCTCTTAAATAATCAATAGGGTGTATACATGTATATCAGTTTAATAATAATTAAAAACAACCGATTGCGCGCTTAATTTAAAAGATCGTGTCTTCCTCACTTCTCCCTATTTTTTGGTCACTTCTCTCTATTTTCTTTGGAGGGATAAGTCACTTCTCCCTAAAATCCAGGCCTAGTTTGAACCCTGCTCCATACAGTTTGCATGCGTGCGTGCTTGTGTGTGTGCGTGCATGTGTGTGTGCGTGCTTGTGTTTGTGCATGTGTGTGTGTCATAGCCTAGGGATGCGAGTGTGTTTGGGAGGGGGATGGGGTGGGGTAGATATTACATTGATCATGTATTCAGGTATTTAATAGTTGTAGTTTTACAAGTTCTAGTCTGACAGTTGAACGTACATGTATAGTTCGTGTCTTTGAAAACTAGTCTTGATTTATATTATGATGTCTTTGAAAACTAGTCTTGATTTATATTATGATGAAGGTATTGTCATAATGTTTTAATACTCCGTACAGTTTGCATACATGCGTGCGTGCGTGTGTGTGTGTGTTCAATTTTCAGCGTTCAGTTTCAAATGTACCACTCAGTTATTGCTCGATACACTGCATTTTATTCTTTTGTCTCTGTAGTAACGTTTGTTTGGTACATCACACATGGTTTTGCAATCTCTACCCAGAGTTGTCGTTCCTTGCATGTACATAAAATCTCTGTCAACGTCTCAGAAATACCAAGAATCTTGGCAAACGAGGAAAATGCAAAATAACATGGTGGATCTTATTTTTTCTGATTCACCTTTATATGAAATACTTGAATTAACAAATTAAACACGTTTTTTCTTGATTTTTTATATTTAAACCGTAAATCAGGAACGAAATTATATTGCGGTAGAATAAAGGAGTGCACTTTGGCGTATCACTCCGCCCTCACAACATTCAAAATGGACGCTCTTGACAGAATAGTAGAAAAGTGTAAACAAATTTTCAGCTGAAAAGTAAAGAGGTGGAGGCTTTCAATTATCTAAAAGATGGGAAAGGTGATTTGTTAGTAAGCCTGCCTGTAGGGTATGGTAAAAGCTTGATTTACCATCTATTACCACAGGTTTTGGGTTCTAATACCGATAATCCAGTTGTGCTTGTTGTGTCGCCTCTGAATATTATTCATAAGGATCAGTTAGAGGATTTAAGAAGGCACTCCATAAGTGCATACCGGCTCAATGTTTGTACAAAGGTAGTGGCTACAACTGATTCCGTAATGCCTCTGGGAGAGATTGATGGTTTTGGTTATCTGTCCGGTGTCTTTTTCTTAGTTGAAACATGTGAAATATGCACGTGTGCCAGATTATTTTATTATTATTTTTACTATTATTATTTTTATTTTTATTATTCCTTCCTCCTAACTTCAAATTTCGGGATATTTTTGATAGCATTGTTATTAACATTCCTAATTTTTTTATTAGCATTGTTAATTTTTTATTAGCATTGTTAATTTGCTACAAGCATTGCTACTTTGCTATGAGCAATGCTATAAGCATTAATAATTTGCTATGAGCAATGCTATAAGCATTACTATATTTCCCGATATTTCCATTATATTTTCATGTCAGTATTGCTTTTAACATTGCTACTTTGCTGTTAGTATTACTATTAGCAACAGTTAGAAAAAAAGAACATTGCTAACAGCAATGCGTAATTATTCAACCCAATAACCAGTTGGTTGGTCAGTCCTCAAAATTAACTTGGAATATTTAGTCTTTGCTAAAGCTTTTCTTATTCTGGTTCTCTCCTCCAGCGTCGGAATAACATCATTCTCTCTCAAACAATTTTCGTAACTATCTCTGTCCTTGGTGTAAAACATACACAACCATTTTGCTTGCTCTCTCAAATCTTTCAATACAGAATTATATCTCTGTGAAATGACCCACACCGATTGTTTAGCGTGTAGACTGGAGAATGCCAACACTGATAACATATCTTTTTTCTTTGTTAATTCTTTTGTGGCGGAGCAATCATCAATGATGTATAATGTGGGCTTGCCAGCATATTGTTTGAAAAATAAACGCAACAGTTCTTGTAGCATTTCTTTACCGTTGCTCACGGGATTGACAATTGTTATTTTTTTATCTCTCGGGTGACTTACATCACCTGTCCAGGGTCTATTTTTATAAGCCTCGTTCCACTCTATGGTTGGACACAATATAATTATATGTTCAAAAACTCCAATATACTCTCGTTCAAGTATGTCAAGAACAAACGCTGTTTTACCGCAGCCTGTCTGACCACAGATAATGGCACTGTGTGTATATTTAGGATATTTTTGTTTGAACAAACTAGTATCGTACTTCTTTGAATCTTCCATCTTCGAAATTGATTCCTGCATCTTGTATTATATATATAAAAAATATTTAAAGGTTTATCTTCTTCTGCTTTTTTATTTATTAGTATCGTTATGCCTTCACTGCCGTTTTCTATTCTTCTTCCACTGCCATGTAATAAATTGTCATCGCATGTTCTAAGGTCAAGCCACAAAGCATATGATTTTGTTAGATAGGTCTTAAGAGAAACATTGGTAAGACATATAAGTCCCTCGCCACTATGTCTGTCTCTTTGTTTCTTTTTGATGTTAGGGCAAACTGTTTGTTGATTTCATCCCATTGTTGATATGCCTTCCTGCCCTGGCTATACAACTGATTTGGTACACCCTCTATTGTCATTTCAACCTTTTCTATCTTTGGGTTGTAAAATAATTCAGTGTCTGTTCTTTCTGGGTCTCCAAACAGCATTAAAATACCTTTCATGCTCAGTGCTGGTACATTAATGTTGATATTCCAAAGGGTATCAGATTTTTTGTTTTTATTTTTCTATGTCGCAAGATACGATCATACATAAATAACATCTTACCATTGGTTTGCTGTCTTATTTGTCTGGTTAATTCAACATCACTAACCATATCAAATTCCAAGCAAATATTTTGTATTACATAAGATGCATTAACATCACTGCTTTTGATAACTATATTATAATCGTTAAACGTTAATTCATATTCTAACCTATCACCAAGCCCCGCTTGATAAAATGGCATATGACTTTCTAACATTTCGAAGTCCAGTGGAATACAAAATCTATTTCCATAAGCTGCTGCTACAGCTTCATCATCAGCGTCTGAGGAAGCATCATCTGCATCAACTCTTATGTTTTAGCATGTTTACCTCACTAACACCTTGGTAATGCATGTTTAATCGTTCGGTTGAGCATTTCCATAAATCTACATAACAATGATATACATCCCTGTCGTCTATTGACATGACTTCATTGCCACTTATTTTTATTGTCATTTTTTTCACAATTGCTCTACCCAGATTCTTGTATATAGTAGCGTTGGCGTCTGTACTTTTAAGTTCTATTTCAAAGGCAAGACGAGCAGTACGTGGAACTATCACATCATTAGTACTTAGATTGGGAAATCTCACAAGCAGTTGCTGGTTTTGGTCTATTGTTGATGGATTATTAGTTATTACTACACTTGTACGGATGCCCTTGGTACCATGAGGTTCTCTTAGTTTTCTATAAAATCGAGTTTGTTTCCGTATGCAGACATTGTTTATTATTTTTTGAATATATTTTTTTACAAAATTAAATAAAATAAACAATGGCTGAGGGCGGATATGAATATGACAATCCTGCGTACGATCCAGATGATTATAATGAATATTATGATGACAAATTACCAATGGTACCTGGTAGTCCTGTTCAAAAAAGTTTTGTTAATCAAAGCGACCATCTTGCTGACCTTCGGGGGAAAGTGAAAGAATCCCAACTTGAAGATTACAAGAAAAATCTTGAAAAATCCTTTTATAATGAAATAGAAAAACGATAAAAGATGGCACTGGACAAAATGGATTATGGCCAGTTTAAAGTATCAGATGATGGTAAAACATTATACTGGGATGTTAGTCATAAAAAAATAAAAATAACTGCCAAGCAAGGTGGTGCAACATTTCTTGCTCTTGGTTCTTTAGCAGAAGAATATGGCTCTGGGGGAACAATGGCTGTAAGACAATTTTTGAATTTACCAGAGTATAAAAGTAAAACAAAATTATCACAAAAAGCTCAACAAGCGTTGGAGAGCACAAGAAACGATTTACCAGACGCTATTCCATTACAAGATTTATCACATATTATAGATAACACAGTACAGTCACTTCATGACTGGGACAAACCTTCTGGTGTTGAAACACAAACAAATATAGACAAGCGTGAAATGGATGGAATAGTAAAATCGATGACTACTGCCAAGGAAGAACATATCAATAACTTGGCAAAACTCACACTACTTGATAAAGACCTAACAAAGGAAAAACAAAAGTTAGAACAAGCTAAGACTGATAATGATGAATTTCAGATAAATAGAATTAGCGATCGCATCAAAGACCTTGAAGTTGAGAGAGGTGCAAGGATGGATGCCATTAATGAGAACAGAGAAGTTTCCGTAACCAAGTAAGCAGAATAAGAGAGACAATAAACAAAATGTTAAACGAGGATATAACTCTTGGTAAAAGGATCAAAACCTTGTTTAGGGAGCAAGGTATTACTATTGTTAGTATCCTGGCTGCATTTGGTATGATTCTTGGGGTGATAATTAATGCTATTATTCCCACATCAAGTGCTGCGTTAACTCCAAAGCCAACTCCAAAACCTGATCCATCAAGTGTCAAGGACTGGATAAAAAAACCACTAAGTAATCTTGGTAAACTTCTCGCTAATTTAGCTGGAAAAGCTGCTGCAGCACTTCCAGGAGTTATTGGTGCAATAGTATCATGGCTTTTATCTGCAACAGGTAATGTTATTAATTTGCTTGGTAACAATCTATGGGCTTTGCTTGTGTTTGTTTCCGGGTTGTTGTATGTTGCAGCCAAAGAGTGGTTCAGTAAATCTCGTGAGTAATGCAGCAAGACCTATTACTTTAGTACCAACAATTATAGATGTTTTGTTATCTTCGTATTCAATCGCTATTTTTTTAATCTCTTGTGGATGTTCCACAGTTTTATGTATATCAAAGTCAGGATGTTCCGGCAGAAATTTCTTTGTTGTGGTACCTTGGAGAGGTTGATCAATTTTTGATGGTACTGGTTTTACATTCACATCATTATTTTATCCTAATGCTTGCGCATCGGTTGCTATTACAATTTCATTATTGTAGTCTTGTATTGTTCCGATTCTTAACTCCATATCACTCGGAGACATGTACAATCCACTTCCATAGACAAAATTTACTTTGCTTCTTGCATATTTTAGGGTGGTTTCATATCTTGAAATTTGACTAGGCAAGTCAATGGGGCTGTTTATTACGTCCTCTACATTTGCCAAAAATTGTTTCTGTGCGTCAAATGCCGTTCCAGTTCCAAGTATATCTGTTCTTGTTTGTGATTGTGAGCCAAGGATTGCCCAGCAGTATGTTCTTATGCTGTCATTTATTCTTTCTACTCCAGCTCTTGTGAAACCGGATGAACTATCTAGTATAAAAGTAGACCAACTATTGTCAGCCTCAGAGCCTTGTGCTATGTATGTTGTATCACTCTCACAGACTGTGAAACTCATCGTTTTGTTGTCGTATATAGAATTTATCAAAGGGTGATAACCAATATTTGTCCAGTAATTATAAATTGTTCCTAGACCATCATTATAGCTTTGTTTCTGTCTCCAGTCCGAATTTAAGTCAACGTTGAACTCCTTACATATTCTCTCGTATGCGTTTCGGTTATATGTTTATCAAACGCATTCCAATTTGAGTCTTGCAGCATTGCTACACCCATCTCAAATAATATTCTTCTAACTTGATAATAGACATGAAATCGAAATAACGAACAACCAGGGCACCAGCTTTCAGATGATTGTTGAAATCAATGCCACACCCGGTTGTCGCACACCAAATAGCAAAAATCAACTGGTTCTGCCAAAATATCATCCAATCTGTTCCCCAGCGTTGGACTATAGCATCTGATCTGACATATGGGAGTTTGTATTTCTCAAAGACATTGGGGAATGATGCTTTAAAGCCTTTACCGTCTGATGTAATGACTATGTTTTGATTTATTATATCTATCACTTTCTTGCTGAAAGTACTTGACTAGTCAGCATCTGAACTATATTTGAATTCTTTAGAAATCATTTTTTATTTTTTATACATATATATAAAAAAAAGTTTCACACAATTTCAAACATAGACAACTCTATTAATTTACAACAGTATATCGATAATAGAAATGGAGATAAGCGCGTTGGATTAAAGAGCTTTACATACACTATTGGTTGGTATAATATTAATCGTGGATACATAAGAAAAACACCAGACCTTACGTATCTTATACCAGATGGACTCTATAACTTTCAACAGTTGGCAGATATATTTGAAGGATTGAATATTACCCTAACCGTTGATGCACAGAATGGTATAGCCTCTTTAAAGATATCAACAGAAACACGATTATCAAGCGGTCATTCAAAAATGCTGGGATTCAGGGACAGGGGATGGGCGGAAGGTACTTATATTGGAAAACAATCAATTGATTTAGCTCCTTATAAACAGCTATATGTTCATCTGGAACAAGTTAATACGAGTAGTAATTATTTTAATAGTGTGCCAAGCACTTTTATAGGAGTTATGCCTGTGGTAAATAAGCAGTTTGGGGATATTGTATATACACGTTTTTATCCTGAATATCGCTGTCTTTCAAATGGTACAATTACTGAATTAAAAATAGAAGTCAAAGATGAGTATGGCAACAAAATAGATAGTCACGGCTTGCCTATGAGTTGCGTTTTAGAATTTATTTAAACAAGAGGTCAATGACCTTGAAGCTCTACTGATTGATTTTGATTTCAGGAAGTAGTCGCTACAAACTTGTTTTTTGAAAATCTATTCTTAGCCGTGGCGGGCATCTTGAATTTCCGGCGAGCCTGAAATTTTTCTAGGATCAATTAGACATCAAGAGCAACATTCGTGTGAAGTTTCATGAAAACCCATCAAGTAATTTCAGAGAAGTAGTCGCTACAAGTTTTCATTATATAACTCTATGTAAACAAAGATGGCCACTGGCAGTCATGTTTAACGTCGAATCAAAATAATGTTCAACTCAAATAACCATCATGTCATGCTGATCATTTTAGAAAAAGTCCCATATCAATATCACTTATAGTTTTCAAGAAGTAGTCGCTACAAACTTATTTTTTTTAAATCTATTTTTAGCTGTGGTGGCCATTTTGAATTTCTGGCCGATCTGAAATTTTGCTAGGATCAATTAGACATCAAGATCAACATTCCTGTGAAGTTTCATGAGAATCCGCCAAGTAGTTTCAGAGTAGTAGTAGCTTCAAGTTTTTACTATATAACTCTATGTAAACAAAGATGGCCGCTGGCAGCCATGTTTAACCTCAAATCAAAAAGATTTTTGACAAGGACCAACATCATGTCATGCTGATCATTTTAGAAAAAGTCCCATATCAATATCACTTATAGTTTTCAAATAGTAGTCGCTACAAACTTGTTTTTTAAAAACCTATTTTTAGATTTGGCGGCAATCTTGGATTTCACATCAACATGAATTTTTGCTAGGATCAACTAGACTTCATGGGCAACATTTCTGTAAAGTTTCATCAAAATCCATTCAGTAGTTTCAGAGGAGTAGTCGCTACAAAAAAAAGTTTACGGACAGACAGACTGACGGACAGACGGACGAAGCACCACGGCATAAGCTTGCTGATCTCTGATCAGTCGAGCTAAAAAAGAAAAAAGGAAGGCCCTATCATATGACGAGGCAAATTATAGCATTTTTAAAACAAGAGGTCAATGACCTTGAAGCTCTACTGATTGATTTTGATTTCAGGAAGTAGTCGCTACAGACTTGTTTTTTGAAAATCTAATTTTAACCGTGGCGGCCATCTTGAATTTCCGGCCGACCTGAAATTTTGCTAGGATCAATTAGACATTAAGAGCAACATTCCTGTGAAGTTTCATGAAAATCAGTCAAGTAGTTTCAGAGGAGTAGTCGCTACAAGTTTTCATTATATAACTCTATGTAAACAAAGATGGCCGCTGGTAGCCATGTTAAACGTCAAATCAAAACGATTTTCGATAAGGACCAACACCATGTCATAATGATCATTTTAGAAAAAGTCCCATATCAATATCTCTTATAGTTTTGAAGAAGTAATCGCTACAAACTTATTTATTTTAAATCTATTTTTAGCTGTGGCGGCCATCTTGAATTTCCGGCCGACCTGAAATCTTTCTAGGATCAACTAGACATCAAGAGCAACATTCCTGTGAAGTTTCATGAACATCCGTCAAGTAGTTTCAGAGGAGTAGTCGCTACAAGTTTTTACTATATAACTCCATGTAACCAAAGATGGCCACTGGCAGCCATGTTTAACGTCGAATCAAAAAACAACAACATAAGGATCAACATCATGTTATGCTGATCATTTTAGAAAAAGTCCCATATCAATATCACTTATAGTTTTCAAGAAGTAGTCGCTACAAACTTATTTTTTAAAAATCTATTTTTAGCTGTGACGGCCATCTTGAATTTCTGGCAGAACTGAAATTTTGCTAGGATCAATTAGACATCAAGAGCAACATTCCTGTAAAGTTTCATGACAATCCGTCAACTAGTTTCAGAGGAGTAGTCGCTACAAGTTTTTATTATATAACTCTATGTAAACAAAGATGGCCGCTGGCAGCCATGTTTAACTTTGAATCAAAACGATTTTTGACAAGGATCATGATCATGTCATGCTGATCATTTTAGAAAAAGTCCCATATCAATATCACTTATAGTTTTCAAGAAGTAGTCGCTACAAACTTGTATTTTAAAACTCTATTTTTAGCTTTGGCGACCATCTTGGATTTCACATCAACATGAATTTTTGCTAGGATCAACTAGACTTTATGGGCAACATTTCTGTAAAGTTTCATGAATATCCATCCAGTAGTTTCAGAGGAGTTGTCGCTACAAATAAAAGTTTACGGACAGACGGACGGACAGACGGACGCCGCACCACGGCATAAGCTCTGCTGATTCTGCTGATCTTCTGCTGATCTCTGATCAGTCGAGCTAAAAATCAAGGGCCATAACTCCACTGTTACTGGTCCGATCTGGCTGGTCAAACAGGACCGAGCTTTCATTGACATTAACAATCTGATAAAGTTTGGTAAAGATCGAATGAACAATGGAGCTATCATCTTAACGAGGTAAAATATAGCATTTTGAACTAAATCAAGGGCATTAACTCCGCTGTTACTGGTCCGATATGAATGGTTTTCAAACATGACCGAGCTTTCATTGACATTAACTCCGCTGTTACTGGTCCGATATGAATGGTTTTCGAACTTGTCCGAGCTTTCATTGATATTAACAATCTGATAAAGTTTGGTAAAGATCGGATAAACAATGAAGCCCCTATCGTCTTAACGAGGCAAAATATAGCATTTTTAACTAAATCAAGGGCCATGTGTGTGTGTGTGTAATTCTAAGGTTTATAGTCCGTCCGCCAACGAACACGTCAAGGTATACCTGACGCGATGGGCACAAATCAAGGGCCATTAGTCCGATATGGCTGGTTTTCGAACTTGTCTGAACTTGTCTGAGCTTTCATTGATATTAACAACGTGGTAAAGTTTGGTAAAGATAGGATGAAAAATGAAGGCCCTATCGTCTCAACAAGGCAAAATTAGCATTCTGAACTAAATCAAGGGCCATAACTCCGCTGTTACTGGTCCGATATGAATGGTTTTCGAACTTCTCTGAGCTTTCATTGATATTAACAATCTGATAAATATTGGTAAAGATCAGATGAACAATGATGCCCCTATCATCTTAACGAGGCAAAATATAGCATTTTTAACTAAGTCAAGGGCCATAACTCCGCTGTTACTCGTCCGATAGGCTAGTTTTCGAAATTGTTCGAACTTTTAAAGACATTAGCAATCTGATAAAGTTTGGTAAAGATCGGATGAACAATGAAGCCCCTATCGTCTTAACGAGGCAAAATATAGCATTTTTAACTAAATCAAGGGCCATAACTCCGCTGATACTAGTCCGATATGGCTGGTTTTCGATCTTGTCCGAGCTTTCATCGTTATTAACAATGTGGTAAAGTTTGCTAAAGATAGGATGAAAAATGAAGGCCCTATCGTCTTAACGAGGCAAAATATAGCAATATAGCATTTTTAACTAAATCAAGGACCATAACTCCGCTGTTACTGGTCCGATCTGGCTGGTTTTCGAACTTGTCTGAGCTTTCATTGATATGAACAATCTGTTAAAGTTTGGTAAAGATCGGATGAAAAATGAAGGCCCTATCGTCTTAACGAGACAAAAGTTAATGACGGACGGACGGACAACTCGCCATCCCATAAGCTCTGCTGGCCCTTGGCCATTAGAGCTAAAAAGAAAAGGCAAAACATCTGGTAAAGTTTGGTAAAGATCAGATGAAAAATGAAAGCCCTATCGTATTAACGAGGCAAAATATAGCGTTTTTAACTTAATCAAGGACTATAACTCCGCTGTTATTGGTCCGATCTGGCTGGTTTTCGAACTTGTGCGAGCTTTCATTGATACTAACAATCTGGTAAAGTTTGGTAAAGATCGGATGAAAAATGAAGGCCAATAGAGCTAAAAATCATCAGGTCAAGGTCAAAGATGAAATCCAGGCATCCAAAAAAAAGATGCACTACCGAAGACACAACTATGTCAAAATAGAATATGTTTTCTTCCAAAGATTAAGCTATAAATTAGGTTTAAAACATCTAGTGCATAGTTCTAGTTCATGAGAAAGTGATGTAAATGTAACTAAAGTTATCTGCCCTTTGCTTGGGTGGTGAAGGTCACATCCACATTTGCTTTGTCATGTACCACTCAAGATACAACTATAAGTTTGAAAGGTCTTGGTGCATACAGTTTGTGAAAAAGTGACCTAAACGCCAAAGTTGAAGGTAAAAATTATAAGGTTATCTGCCCTTGCTTGGAGGGTCAAGGTCACTTCCACATTTGCTTTGTCATGTTGCGATATAACTATAAGCAAAGTTTTAAAGGTCTAGAGCATACAGTTTGTGAAAAAGTGACCTAAACGCAAAAGTTGAACCTAAAAATTAGTAAGTTATCTGCCCTTTGCTTGGAGGGTTAAGGTCACTTCCACATTTGCTTTGTCATGTGGCAATGTACCACCCATGATATAACTATAAGCAAGTTTGAAAGGTCTAGTGCATACAGTTTGTGAGAAAATGACCTAAACTCAAAACTTGAATGTTGATGCCGCCGCCACTGCCGCCGCCGCTGGAAATGCAACACCTATGTCAGTTTTTTTATTCGAAAAGGCGAGACAAAAAGTAAGTAATGAGCAGTTTAAAACTCCTTATTCATACCCTCCCATGTCTTGCTGAGCCCAGTCAAACCCTCATCCCCTGTCGACATGATAAGGAAGTTGTAGGGGTTGGAGGTTGAGGCTGGGCTGCCCGGGCTATGGGGAAAAGGCTTCTTAACCTTATTTTTTGGAATATATTCCCTAAAAGAATCCTCATTACCTTCTTCGTACTCATATGCCCCTCTCTTTTCCCCTTTATCTCCCGTTTCCATTATAACTTCCTCCAGATCCGGTGTAAGGTCCTCAGCAGCACCTGCTTCCATGTTCCCACTATCCCCCTCTGTCTCCTGGTGTACTTCCTCGTTTACTGGCCTTTCCTGTGGCTGTGGCCTGAAATACCCTCTGGAAACATTAGCATACGACAATAACTCAGTTCAATCCCTTCCGAGGTCAGGGGCGTAGCCAGGCATACTCCTGTACGCCCGGGCGTACTCTAGAAAATCGAATGTGAAACAAGAGGTCAATGACCTTGAAGCTCTACTGATAGATTTTGATAGCTAGATCAGCATTCCTGAGAAGTTTCATAAAAGATGTGGTGGCCATCTTGAATTTCCAGCCGACCTGAAATTTTGCTAGGATCAATAAGACATCAAGAGCAACAATCCTGTGAAGTTTCATGAAAATCAGCCAAGTAGTTTCAGAGGAGTAGTCGCTACAAGTTTTCATCATATAACTCTATGTAAACAAAGATGGCCACTGGCAGCAATGTTTAACGTCGAATCAAAATAATGTTTTCCTCTGATAAGCATCATGTCATGCTGATCAATTTACAAAAAGTCCCATATCAATATCACTTATAGTTTTCAAGACGTAGTCGCTACAAACTTCTTTTTTAAAAATCTATTTTTAGCTGTGGTGGCCATCTTGAATTTCTGGCCGACCTGAAATTTTGCTAGGATCAATTAGACATTAAGAGCAACATTCCTGTAAAGTTTCATGAAAATCCGCCGAGTAGTTTCAAAACAGTAGTCGCTACAAGTTTTTACTATATAACTCTATGTAAACAAAGATGGCCGCTGGCAGCCATGTTTAACGTTGAATCAAAACAATTTTTGACAAGGACCAACATCATATCATGCTGTTCATTTTAGAAAAAGTTCCATATCAATATCACTTATAGTTTTCAAGAAGTAGTCGCTACAAACTTGTATTTTGAAAAATTATTTTTAGCCGTAGCGGCCATCTTGAATTTCCAGCCGACCTGAAATTTTCTAGGATCAATAAGACATCAAGAGCAACATTCCTGTGAAGTTTCATGAAATCCGTCAAGTAGTTTCAGAGGAATAGTCGCTACAAGTTTTCATTATATAACTCTATGTAAACAAAGATGGCCGCTGGCAGCCATGTTTAACGTTGAATCAAAACGATTTTTGACAAGGACTAACATTCATGTCATGCTGATCATTTTACAAAAAGTCCCATATCAATATCACTTACAGTTGAAGTAATCGTTACAATTTTTTTTTAAAAACCTGTTTTTAGCCATGGCGGCCATCTTGAATTTCCGGCCGACCTAAAAAAAATCTGGGATCAATAAGACATCAAGAGCAACATTCCTGTGAAGTTTCATAAAAAGTCGTCATGCAGTTTCAGAGGAGTAGTCGCTACAAGTTTTTACTATATAAATCTATGTAAACAAAGACGACATGTTTAAAGTTGCATCAAAAAAATTTCGACAAGGATCAATATCATGTCATGCAGATCATTTTAGAAAATGTCCCATATCAATATCACTTATAGTTTTCAAGAAGTAGTCACTACAAACATATTTTTTAAAAATCTATTTTTAGCTGTGGCGGCCAAGAAGTAGTCGCTACAAATTTATTTATTTTAAATCTATTTTTAGCCGTGGCGGCCATCTCGAATTTCCGGCAAGCCTGAAATTTTTCTAGGATCAACTAGACATCAAGCACAACATTCCTGTGAAGTTTCATGAACATCCGTCAAGTAGTTTCAGAGGAGTAGTCGCTACAAATTTTTACTATATAACTCAATGTAAACAACAATGGCCACTGGCAGCCATGTTTAACGTCGAATCAAAATAATGTTCTACTAGGATCAACATCATGTCATGCTGATCATTTAAGAAAAAGTTCCATATCAATATCTCTTACAGTTTTCAAGTAGTAGTCGCTACAAACTTATTTTTTAACAAGAGGTCAATGACCTTGAAGCTCTACTGATTGATTTTGATTTCAGGAAGTAGTCGCTACAGACTTGTTTTTTGAAAATCTATTTTTAACCGTTGCGGCCATCTTGAATTTCCGGCCGACCTGAAATTTTGCTAAGATCAATAAGACATTAAGAGCAACATTCCTGTGAAGTTTCATGAAAATCCGTCAGGTAGTTTCAAAGAAGTAGTCGCTACAAGTTTTCATTATATAACTCTATGTAAACAAAGCAGCCATGTTTAAGGTCAAATCAAAACGATTTTCGACAAGGACCAACATCATGTCATACTGATCATTTTAGAAAAAGTCCCATATCAATATCTCTTATAGTTTTGAAGAAGTAGTCGCTACAAACTTATTTATTTTAAATCTATTTTTAGCTGTGGCGGCCATCTTGAATTTCCGGCCGACCTGAAATTTTTCTAGGATCAACTAGACATCAAGAGCAACATTCCTGTGAAGTTTCATGAACATCCGTCAAGTAGTTTCAGAGGAGTAGTCGCTACAAGTTTTTACTATATATAACTCTATGTAACCAAAGATGGCCACTGGCAGCCATGTTTAACGTCGAATCAAAATAATTTTCCACAAGGATCTACATCATGTCATGCTGATCATTTTAGAAAAAGTCCCATATCAATATCACTTATAGTTTTCAAGAAGTAGTCGCTACAAACTTATTTTTTAAAAATCTATTTTTAGCTGTGACGGCCATCTTGAATTTCCGGCCGACCTGAAATTTTGATAGGATCAATTAGACATCAAGAGCAACATTCCTGTAAAGTTTCATGACAATCCGCCAAGTAGTTTCAGAGGAGTAGTCGCTACAAGTTTTTACTATATAACTCTATGTAAACAAAGATGGCCGCTGGCAGCCATGTTTAACGTTGAATCAAAACGATTTTTGACTAGGATCAACATCATGTAATGCTGATCATTTTAGAAAAAGTCCCATATCAATATCACTTATAGTTTTCAAGAAGTAGTCGCTACAAACTTATTTTTTAAAAATCTATTTTTAGCTGTGACGGCCATCTTGAATTTCCGGCCGACCTGAAATTTTTCTAGGATCAATCAGACATCAAGAGCAACATTCCTGTAAAGTTTCATGAATATCCGCCAAGTAGTTTCAGAGAAGTAGTCGCTACAAGTTTTTACTATATAACTCTATGTAAACAAAGATGGCCGCTGGCAGCCATGTTTAACGTTGAATCAAAACGATTTTTGACTAGGATCAACATGATGTCATGCTGATCATTTTAGAAAAAGTCCCATATCAATATCACTTATAGTTTTCAAGAAGAAGTCGCTACAAACTTGTATTTTAAAACTCTATTTTTAGCTTTGGCGGCCATCTTGGATTTCACATCAACATGAATTTTTGCTAGGATCAACTAGACTTTATGGGCAACATTTCTGTAAAGTTTCATGAATATCCATCCAGTAGTTTCAGCTGTGAAGTCGCTACAAGTTTTTACTATATAACTCTATGTAAACAAAGATGGCCGCTGGCAGCCATGTTTAACGTTGAATCAAAACGATTTTTGACTAGGATCAACATCATGTCATGCTGATCATTTTAGAAAAAGTCCCATATCAATATCACTTATAGTTTTCAAGAAGAAGTCGCTACAAACTTGTATTTTAAAACTCTATTTTTAGCTTTGGCGGCCATCTTGGATTTCACATCAACATGAATTTTTGCTAGGATCAACTAGACTTTATGGGCAACATTTCTGTAAAGTTTCATGAATATCCATCCAGTAGTTTCAGCTGTGAAGTCGCTACAAATAAAAGTTTACGGACAGACGGACAGACGGACAGACAGACGGACGACGGACTCCGCACCACGGCATAAGCTCTGCTGATCTCTGATCAGTAGAGCTAAAAATCTATTTTTAGCTGTGACGGCCATCTTGAATTTCTGGCAGATCTGAAATTTTGCTAGGATCAATTAGACATCAAGAGCAACATTCCTGTAAAGTTTCATGATAATCCACCAAGTAGTTTCAGAGGAGTAGTCGCTACAAGTTTTTACTATATAACTCTATGTAAACAAAGATGGCCGCTGGCAGCCATGTTTAACGTTGAATCAAAACGATTTTTGATAAGGATCAACATCATGTCATGCTGATCATTTTAGAAAAAGTCCCATATCAATATCACTTATAGTTTTCAAGAAGTAGTCGCTACAAACTTGTATTTTAAAACTCTATTTTTAGCTTTGGCGGCCATCTTGGATTTCACATCAACATGAATTTTTGCTAGGATCAACTAGACTTTATGGGCAACATTTCTGTAAAGTTTCATGAATATCCATCCAGTAGTTTCAGAGAAGTTGTCTCTACAAATAAAAGTTTACAGACAGACAGACGGACAGACGGACGACGGACGCCGCACCACGGCATAAGCTTATTTTTAAGCCATCTTGAATTTCCGGCCGACCGAAATTTTGCTAGGATCAATTAAACATCAAGAGCAACATTCCTGTGAAGTTTCATGAAAATCCGTCAAGTAGTTTCAGAGAGTAGTCGCTACAAGTTTTCATTATATAACTCTATGTAAACAAAGATGGCCACTGGCAGCCATGTTTAACGTCGAATCAAAATAATGTTCGACTCGGATAACCATCATGTCAAGCTGATCATTTTAGAAAAAGTCCCATATCAATATCACTTACAGTTTTCAAGAAGTTGTCGCTACAAACTTATTTTTCAAAAATCTATTTTTAGCTGTGGTGGCCATTTTGAATTGATGGCCGATCTGAAATTTTGCTAGGATCAATTAGACATTATGAGCAACACTCCTGTAAAGTTTCATGAGAATCCGCCAAGTAGTTTCAGAGGAATAGTCGCTACAAGTTGTTACTATATAACTCTATGTAAACAAAGATGGCCGCTGGCAAGGACCAAGGATTTTTGACAAGGACCAACATCATATCATTTTAGAAAAAGTCCCATATCAATATCACTTATAGTTTTCAAGAAGTAGTCGCTACAAACTTGTATTTTGAAAATTAATTTTTAGCCGTGGCGGCCATCTTGAATTTCCGACCGACCTGAAATTTGGTAGGATCAATTAGTCATCAAGAGCAACATTCCTGTGAAGTTTCATGAAAATCCGTCAAGTAGTTTCAGAGGAGAAGTCGCTACAAGTTGTCATTATATAACTCTATGTAAACAAAGATGGACGCTGGGTAACGTCGAATCAAAATGATTTTCAACAAGGACCAACATCATGTCATGCTGATCATTTTAGAAAAAGTCTCATATCAATATCACTTAGAGTTTTCAAGAAGTAGTCGCTACAAAATTGTTTTTTAAAAACCTATTTTTAGATTTGGCGGCCATCTTGGATTTCACATCAACGTGAATTTTTGCTAGGATCAACTAGACTTCATGGGCAAAATTTCAGTAAAGTTTCATGAAAATTCATTCAGTAGTTTCGATATGAATGGTTTTCGAACTTGTCTGAGCTTTCATTGATATTAACAATCTGATAAATATTGGTAAAGATCAGATGAACAATGATGCCCCTATCATCTTAACGAGGCAAAATATAGCATTTTTAACTAAGTCAAGGGCCATAACTCCGCTGTTACTAGTCCGATATGGCTGGTTTTCTAACTTGTCCGAGCTTTCATCGTTATTAACAATGTGGTAAAGTTTGCTAAAGATAGGATGAACAAGAGGCCCAAGAGGGCCTGTGGACGCTCTACTGGCTAACATGGCTCTTATAACATCAATGAAGCGAGTGACTGCCATTTACATTTTTTTGAAAGTTTCGGGCAAAACAGCTTTTTAACTAAATCAAGGGCCATAACTAAAGAATCTGGTAATGTTTGGTAAAGACCAGATGAAAAATGAAGGCCATACCGTATTAACGAGGCAAAATATAGCATTTTTAACTAAATCAAGAGCCATAACTCCTCTGTTACTCGTCCGACTGGTCCAACATAGAGGTAAATAAAAAAAAAAGGAATAATTTCAAAAAAAAAACAAGAGGTCAATGACCTTGAAGCTCTACTGATTGATTTTGATTTCAGGAAGTAGTCGCTACAGACTTGTTTTTTGAAAATCTATTTTTAACCGTGGCGGCCATCTTGAATTTCCGGCCGACCTGAAATTTTGCTAAGATCAATAAGACATTAAGAGCAACATTCCTGTGAAGTTTCATGAAAGTCAATCAAGTAGTTTCAGAGAAGTAGTCGCTACATGTTTTCATTATATAACTCTAAGTAAACAAAAATGGCCGCTGCAGCCATGTTTAACGTCAAATCAAAACGATTTTCGACAAGGACCAACATCATGTCATACTGATCATTTTAGAAAAAGTCCCATATCAATATCTCTTATTGTTTTGAAGAAGTAGTCGCTACAAACTTATTTATTTTAAATCTATTTTTAGCTGTGGCGGCCATCTTGAATTTCCGGCCGACCTGAAATTTTTCTAGGATCAACTAGACATCAAGAGCAACATTCCTGTGAAGTTTCATGAGCATCCGTCAAGTAGTTTCAGAGAAGTAGTCGCTACAAGTTTTTACTATATAACTCTATGTAACCAAAGATGGCCACTGGCAGCCATGTTTAACGTCGAATCAAAATAATTTTCCACAAGGATCTACATCATGTCATGCTGATCATTTTAGAAAAAGTCCCATATCAATATCACTTATAGTTTTCAAGAAGTAGTCTCTACAAACTTATTTTTTACAAATCTATTTTTAGCTGTGACGGCCATCTTGAATTTCCGGCCGACCTGAAAATTTTCTAGAATCAATTAGACATCAAGAGCAACATTCCTGTGAGGTTTCATGACAATCCGCCAAGTAGTTTCAGAGAAGTAGTCGCTACAAGTTTTTACTATATAACTCTATGTAACCAATGATGGCCACTGGCAGCCATGTTTAACGTCGAATCCAAATAATTTTCCAAAAGGATCTACATCATGTCATGCTGATCATTTTAGAAAAAGTCCCATATCAATATCACTTGTAGTTTTCAAGAAGTAGTCGCTACAAACTTATTTTTTAAAATCTATTTTTAGCTGTGACGGCCATCTTGAATTTCCGGCCGACCTGAAATTTTTCTAGGATCAATTAGACATCAAGAGCAACATTCCTGTAAAGTTTCATGACAATCCGTCAAGTAGTTTCAGAGGAGTAGTCGCTACAAGTTTTTACTATATAACTCTATGTAAACAAAGATGGCCGCTGGCAGCCACGTTTAACGTCGAATCAAAACGATTTTTGATAAGGACCAACATCATGTCATGCTGATCATTTTAGAAAAAGTCCCATATCAATATCACTTATAGTTTTCAAGAAGTAGTCGCTACAAACTTGTATTTTGAAAATTTATTTTTAGCCGTGGCGGCCATCTTGAATTTCCAGCCGACCTGAAATTTTGCTAGGATCATTTAGACATCAAGAGCAACATTCCTGTGAAGTTTCATGAAAATCCGTCAAGTAGTTTCAGAGGAGTAGTCGCTACAAGTTTTCATTATATAACTCTATGTAAACAAAGATGGCCACTGGCAGCCATGTTTAACGTCAAATCAAAACGATTTTCGACAAGGATCAACATCATGTCATGCTGATCATTTTAGAAAAAGTCCCATATCAATATCACTTATAGTTTCCAAGAAGTAGTCGCTACAAACTTGAATTTAAAAAATCTATTTTTAGCATTGGCGGCCATCTTGGATTTCACATCAACATGAATTTTTGCTAGGATCAACTAGACTTCATGGGCAACATTTCTGTAAAGTTTTATGAATATCCATCCAGTAGTTTCAGAGGAGTAGTCGCTACAAATAAAAGTTAACGGACAGACGGACAGACGGACAGACAGACGGACGGACGACGGACGCCGCACCACGGCATAAGCTCTGCTGATCTCTGATCAGTAGAGCTAATTATATTAATTAAAAAAAAAAATAAAAAAAAAAAATAAAAAAAAAATAATAATAATAATTAAAATAAAATTATTAATAATATAAAAAAGACAGTCGTAAAATCTGGTAAAGTTTGGCAAAGATCAGATGCAAAATGAAAGCCCTATCGTATGACGAGGCAAATTATAGCATTTTTAACAGAAGCAAGGGCCATAACTCCGCTGTTACTGGTCCGATCTGGTTGGTTTTCGAACTTGACCAAGCTTTCATAGACATTAACAATCTGATGAAGGTTGGTAAAGATCGGATGAAAAATGAAGGCCCTGTCGTCTTAACGAGGCAAAATATAGCATTTTGAAGTAAATCAAGGGCCATAACTCCAATGTTACTGGTCCGATATGGCTGGTTTTCGAACTTGTGCGAGCTTTCATTGATATTAACAATCTGATAAAGTTTGGAAAAGATGGGATGAACAATGAAGCCCCTATAGTCTTAACGAGGCAAAATATAGCATTTTTAACTAAATCAAGGGCCATAACTCCGCTGTTACTAGTCAGATATGGCTGTTTTTCAAACTTGTTCGAGCTTTCAATGACATTAACAATCTGATAAAGATTGGTAAAGATCGGATGAACAATGAAGCCCCTATCGTCTTAACGATGCAAAATATAGCATTTTTAACTAAATCAAGAGCTACAACTCCGCTGATACTAGTCCGATATGGCTGGTTTTCGAACTTGTCCGTGCTTTCATTGATATTAACAATGTGGTAAAGTTTGGTAAAGATAGGATGAAAAACGAAGGCCCTATCATCTTAACGAGGCAAAATATAGCAATATAGCATTTTTAACTAAATCAAGGACCATAACTCCACTGTTACTGGTCCGAACTGGCTGGTTTTCGAACCTGTCCGAGCTTTTATTGGTATTAACAATGTGGTAAAGTTTAGTAAAGATAGGATGAAAAATGAAGGCTCTATCGTCTTAACGAGACAAAATTTAGCAATATAGCATTTTTAACTAAATCAAGGGCCATAACTCCGCTGTTACTTGTCCGAACTGGCTGATTTTCGAACTCATCCAAGCTTTTATTGATATTAACAACCTGTGAAAGTTTGGTAAAGATCGGATGAAAAACGAAGGCCCTATCATCTTAACGAGACAAAAGTTAACAACGGACGACGGACGGACGACGGACAACTCGGTATCCCATAAGCTCTGCTGGCCTTCGGCCAGTAGAGCTAAAAATAAATGCCCTATCGTCTTAAAAAGGCAAAATATAGCATTCCGAACTAAATCAAGGGCCATAACTCCGCTGTTACTGGTCCGTTATGAATGGTTTTCGAACTTGTCCGAGCTTTCATTGATATTAACACTCTGAAAAAGTTTGGTAAAGATCAGATGAACAATGAAGCCCCTATCGTTTTAACGAGGCAAAATATAGCATTTTTAACTAAATCAAGGGCCATAACTCCGCTGTTACTAGTCTGATATGGCTGGTTTTCGAACTTGTCCGAGCTTTCATTGATATTAACAATGTAGTAGAGTTTGCTTAAGATAGGATGAAAAATGAAGGCCCTATCGTCTTAACGAGGCAAAATATAGCAATATAGCATTTTTAACTAAATCAAGGACCATAACTCCGCTGTTACTGGTCCGATCTGGCTGGTTTTCGAACTTGTGCGAGCTTTCATTGATACTAACAATCTGGTAAAGTTTGGTAAAGATCGGATGAAAAATGAAGGCCAGTAGAGTTAAAAATCATCAGGTCAAGGTCATAGATGAAATCCAGGCATCCAAAAAAAAAGATGCACTACCGAAGACACAACTATGTCAAAATAGAATATGTTTTCTTCCAAAGATTAAGCTATAAATTAGGTTTAAAACATCTAGTGCATAATTCTAGTTCATGAGAAAGTGATGTAAATGTAACTAAAGTTATCTGCCCTTTGCTTGGGTGATGAAGGTCACATCCACATTTGCTTTGTCATGTACCACTCAAGATACAACTATAAGTTTAAAAGGTCTTGGTGCATACAGTTTGTGAAAAAGTGACCTAAACACCAAAATTAAAGGTAAAAATTATAAGGTTATCTGCCCTTGCTTGGAGGGTCAAGGTCACTTCCACATTTGCTTTGTCATGTTGCGATATAACTATAAGCAAAGTTTTAAAGGTCTAGTGCATACAGTTTGTGAAAAAGTGACATAAACGCAAAAGTTGAACCTAAAAATTATTAAGTTATCTGCCCTTTGCTTGGAGGGTCAAGGTCACTTCCACATTTGCTTTGTCACGTTGCCATGTACCACCCAAGATACAACTATAAGCAAAGTTTGAAAGGTCTAGTGCATAGCGGCCATATTTCAAGTTTCATCAACATTTCGACAAGGATCAACATCATGTCATGCTGATCATTTTAGAAAATGTCCCATATCAATATCACTTATAGTTTTCAAGAAGTAGTCACTTCTAACTTATTTTTTAAAAATCTATTTTTAGCTGTGGCGGCCAAGAAGTAGTCGCTACAAATTTATTTATTTTAAATCTATTTTTAGCCATCTTGAATTTCCGGCAAGCCTGAAATTTTCTGGGATCAGCTAGACATCAAGCACAACATTCCTGTGAAGTTTCATGAACATCCGTCGAGTAGTTTCAGAGGAGTAGTCGCTACAAATTTTTACTATATAACTCAATGTAAACAACAATGGCCACTGGCAGCCATGTTTAACGTCATTCAAAATAATGATTTAATTTAGAAAAAGTCCCATATCAATATCACTTATAGTTTTCAAGAAGTAGTCGCTACAAACTTATTTTTTAAAAATCTATTTTTAGCTGTGGCGGCCAATTTGAATTTCTGGCCGACCTGAAATTTTGCTAGGATCAATTAGACATCAAGAGCAACATTCCTGTAAAGTTTCATGAAAATCCGCCAAGTAGTTTCAGAGTAGTCGCTACAAGTTTTTACTATATAACTCTATGTAAACAAAAATGGCCACTGGCAGCCATGTTTAACGTCGAATCAAAAACGATTTTTGACAAGGACCACATCATGTCATGCTGATCATTTTAGAAAAAGTCCCATATCAATATCACATATTTTTCAAGAAGTAGTCGCTACAAACTTGTATTTTAAAAATATATTTTTTTAGCTTTGGCGGCCATCTTGGATTTCACATCAACATGAATTTTTGCTAGGATCAACTAGACTTCATGGGCAACATAGTCGCTACAAAAAAATAGTTTACGGACAGACAGACAGACGGACGGACGGACGCCGCACCACGGCATAAGCTCTGTTGATCTCTGATCAGTCGAGCTAAAAATGAAAGTGCTTATTTTTAAGCCATCTTGAATTTCCGGCCGACGAAATTTTGCTAGGATCAATTAAAACATCAAGAGCAGCATTCCTGTGAAGTTTCATGAAAATCCGTCAAGTAGTTTCAGAGAGTAGTCGCTACAAGTTTTCATTATATAACTCTATGTAAACAAAGATGGCAACTGGCAGCCATGTTTAACGTCGAATCAAAATGATTTTCGACAAGGACCAACATCATGTCATGCTGATCATTTTAGAAAAAGTCTCATATCAATATCACTTAGAGTTTTCAGCTTTGGTGGCCATCTTGGATTTCACATCAACATGAATTTTTGCTAGGATCAACTAGTCTTCATGAGCAAAATTTCTGTAAAGTTTCATGAAATTTCATATTCATTCAGTAGTTTCAGAGTAGTCGCTACAAAAAAAAGTTTACGGATGGACAGACAGACGGATGAAGGACACCGCACCACGGCATAAGCTCTGCTGATCTCTGATCAGTCGAGCTAAAAACACACAATGAATGGAGGCGAAAGCTTCCAAAATCTCGCTCAAATGAAGCCACAAACCTCAGAAATTGCACTCAAATTTCAAAAATTTCCCAGGGGAGGCCAGGAGGGGGACACCCCCAACCCGCACCCTCCCACAGGGCGTTTTTTCCAAAAGGCTCTGGCTACGCCCCTGGAGGTGGCCCATCTTGGAGCACTCAAGCACAAGGGAGGACGGCTGGTGATGGTGAGCAACATGGACGTGCCACACTCAAACCTCACTATATTTGGTATGGACAGTCGCTTACTCTCGTCAACCTCAATCCTAGAACTAGAACGCTCCACACTTAAAAAATTACCGTAGTCGCACAGTACGCTTTTGATCAGCGTGTCAACGAAATACAGTGGTAACCAGTGTATTCTAATGGACAAGATTTGCTTGCCCATAGGTGTCAAGTTAAATTGTTACGGTATGAAATTTTTTCAACCGACCTTAACTTTTCCATGTCACTGGCATCTTTGAATGTTACGTACAGTGCCTGATCCATAGGTTGGTCCTTGAACAGCCCCAAAACATTTGCCGACGGAATCTCATATTTCATTAACATCTGCAGTATCTCCACTTGAGACGTGTATCCTCTGGTTGATAGTCTGTATGTTCCATGCTGTCTTGATCAAAGAAAGCAGGCGTGATGGCTCCCTTCAAAACAACGGCCGACATATTCCTGTGCTATCAACCCCAAGAGATCCAAAAGAGTAATTAGGTTATATTGGGACAGACTTATTAGCCCATCAACACGTTTACTTCCCCGGGCGTCTACTTCCGTCCGAATTTTCAATCAACATTCTTAAGAGTCCAGTTTGTTTTTTTTACAAACCACTGTTGGAATTCCATTGACATTTTCACTGGGCGGGCGATCCAAAAGAGTAATTAGGTTATATTGGGACAGACTTATTAGCCCATCAACACGTTTACTTCCCCGGGCGTCTACTTCCGTCCGAATTTTCAATCAACATTCTTAAGAGTCCAGAGTTGTTTTTTTTTACAAACCACTGTTGGAATTCCACATCTGGCTAGCAAACGGTCCCATATCTGTCACTGGAATTCCACCTTTGTTCTTTTAATACCACTGGAATTCCAGTATCACTGGAATTTGTTCGTGGAATTCCAGTGTAAGTGGAATTTTGTACTTTGGTTCCAGTGGAATTCCAGTCAGGCATCAAATTCCACAGATCCATTTTCACTGGGGGATGACCTTTAATGGACATTGCAAAAAATGACAAAATGAACATGAATTCGTGGGGATTTTAACCCTCAGTCTGGATAAGAGTGGCCCTATACTTGCCACACGGGGCTATTGAATGGAAGTGAAATTACAATAAAAGCACATGTACCTTTTATTTCATTTATTCTTCTTACCAACTGTAAACAATGTTACATGACTCAACATGCTTCAGTTGCACCCTAG
Source organism: Cyrtodaria siliqua (assembly GCA_037043455.1). NCBI lineage: Eukaryota > Metazoa > Mollusca > Bivalvia > Adapedonta > Hiatellidae > Cyrtodaria > Cyrtodaria siliqua. The sequence goes on from JAWPHD010013021.1 coordinate 56,965, forward strand.
GTACAGAAATAAATAACGTATGTCCCTTTTGTAAACCACAGTCGTTATTGCTAGAACTAATTTTCATATAAAAAGTACAATAGTATGTTTAATAATCTTTATTTCATTAATACAATCATTGGACCTATGAAATGAAAACCATTATAAATGCCTAAGTATACCATACCGTCAGTATTGTACTGCTTTGTACTGCTTAGTTATATATCATCTTGAATTTTTAACTGAAAAGATGCAAAATAAAACTAGAAAATGGGACGCCGATGCCCCGCTCTGCATTGTTGAAAGGCAAAGCAAGACAGTGGCTGTGTTCATAGTTAGTTAAATAGTAGATGCAGTTGTGAACAAAGTTTGTGTTGAAACAACACAATCAGGTTATATGACCAACAGAAACTAGAATTGTCGCCTTTTAAGGGCGACAAATATACCCCCGCTACCAGTCCCCCACATTCCGCACTCTACCGTTTGAGTAAAGATTGAATGAAATAGGATTTTCTTGATCAGGTAAAGGTGGCCTTGACCTTTGACCTCAAAATCAATAGGGGTCATCCTCTCATCACAGGCAGTCTACCCATGAAGTGACATGATATTTGCTTTAGGGGGAGTTGAGTTACAGAGCGGACATGGATTTTCATAGTTGGGTCCCAGTGACCTTTGACCTACTGACCTCAAAATTGCTATGGGTCATCCTGTCACCACCTCATGAAATTTCATATGATTTGCTTCAGGGGAAGAGGTGTTATGGAGTGGACAAGGTTTAATTTTCATTATCGGGTCCCGGTGACCTTGACCTTTGATCTACTGACTTCAAAATCAATAGGGGTCATCCTCTTACCACAGGCAGTTTACCCATGACATTTCACGAGATTTACTTAAGGGGGAGAGGAGTTATGGTGCAGACAAGGTTTTTCATTATCGGGTCCCGGTGACCTTGATCTTTGAATTACTGACCTCAAAATCAATAGGGATCATCCTCTCACCACAGGCAGTTCACCTATCAAGCTTCATGAGATTTGCTTCAGGGGGAGAGGAGCTAAGGAGCGGACAAGGTTTTTCATTATCAGGTCCCGGTGACCTTGATCTTCTGACCTCGAAATCAATAGGGGTGACCTCTCACCTCGGGCAGTTCACCTATGAAGTTTCATGAGATTTGCTTCAGGGGGAGAGGAGCTATGGAAGCGGACAAGGATTTTCATTATCCGGTCCCGGTGACCTTGATCTTCTGACCTCGAAATCAATAGGGGTGACCTCTCACCACGGGCAGTTCACCTATGAAGTTTCATGAGATTTGCTTCAGGGGGAGAGGAGCTATGGAAGCGGACAAGGAGTTTCATTATCCGGTCCCTGTGACCTTGACCTTTGACCTACTGACCTCAAAATCAATAGGGGTCATCCTCTCACCACAGGCAGTTCATCTATGAAGTTTCATAAGATTTACTTCCGGAGGAGAGGAGTTATGGAGCGGAAAAGATTGCGTCTAGACAGACGGACAGGGTGAAACCAGTATACCCTCCCTAAATTTCGTTTAGCGGGGGGTATAATGAACATTCTAGGCCCACTTTTCATTTACATTGAGATACAAATATATAACCTTCTTAACTGCAGAGTTTCTGCAAATTCTGTTGTAAACACTTATTTTATTTTGCTAAAACCATGATCATTGTTTATTGCCACCACTCAAGTAGCTCTAGAAAAAATACATGATAAAATGTAGACGTTTAATGAACATGGTAAACACGCCCGGGAATCGCACCGCCAGCATTGCTTTTACAATACCGAGAGTTTAAGGCGGAGGATTTCCAGTAATGCAGGCGAGCGATAAAAATTGCCGGAATTGAGGCAGTTGTTCAACATTGTGCATAATTGTTTTTGTATTTAAACCTTTTTTCAAAAATCAGAGAATGTCATGTGCTTGACAATTGACCAAAGCGACTATTCCCATGTATCTACGCATGTTTGAGAAATCCTCTCTGCCGTATGCAATTTGTGTGGAGAAAAAATTGCATAACATATGTAGATGCTATTTTCTTCAATATTCAGACCTTTTACATATCTCAAGTGACGTGCATATATAAATTTCTAGACACAAATATGGTAAATTGAAGAAGACTTATCACAAAAAATGCACGGCAGTAAAGGCTTGCAACCTACACTGCAGGCGTACTATGAAATAAGAACCAACTCAAGGTGGATATATTCGTCCTTTTGGGAGATGCCTATTATGTTTTACTAGGGAGATGCCTATTATGTTTTACTATCATATTATTATTACAAACCCCATGTTATAGATGTTGTGCCTCGAGTCCATAAATAATCATACCAAATTAGAATCAAATACATTCACATTTGGACAAGATATGCAATTTGTTGCATTTTTTACCTGATTTTCCTCTATGGAGCCCCCAAGGATGGAGCTAAAATATGAAAACTTATTGCGCATCTACATATCCTCAACTAAGAAATACACCAAACATGAGCTTGAACTCTCGAATGGTACAGAAGGAATTAACGTCCGAAACGTGTAGTATTAAATTACTGGAATTTCCCCAAGTTGTACCCCTGTAGAGGGGCCCCTTAATGCTGGAGGTCAAAATCTGTTTTACATATGTTGTGCCTCGAGTCCCTAAATGACCATACCAAACTAGAATCAAATCCATTCACATTTGGACAAGATATGTATTTTCTTCTGATTTTTTACCCAATTGCCCCCTAAGGGGGCCCCAGTGGGCGGAGGAAAAATGTGAGACCTTGCTGCACCTGCTTGGGTCAAAAAAAAAAAACTTGTCCGAGCTTTCATTGATATTAACAATCAGGCAAAATTTGGCAAAGATCAAATAATAAATGAAGGTGCTAGAGTGTCCACAAGGCAGACAAGACCTCAGTCTGAGGGTATCTCACCCACCGTGGCATACCGCATATGAAATATTTTATTAAATTTGTGCTTAAATGATGTCCACCAAAGACAAAACTTCATATGACCAAGTATCAAACACATAAAAGCGAAGTAATCATAAAAAGTTAAGTTACTGAGGTTATGTGGTTTAACCAGGGTGTAGTTGTGGGAAAACAATGCAAAATATGACATTGACCTGGGTATTTTTGTCGTTCAGCGATGTCCACCAATGCCAACAATACATATGACCAAGTATCAAAGACATAAAGTCAGGCAATCATAAAGTTAACTAGGGTTAAGTTACTTAACCAAGGTTGTTTCAGCTATATGTATCCCTGTTGAAGTTTGACTTAGAATCAGAGCTAACCATAAAGCCATATAAATGAACAAGAGGTCAATGACCTTGAAGCTCTACTGATTGATTTTGATTTCAGGAAGAAGTCGCTACAGACTTGTTTTTTGAAAAATTATTTTTAGCCGTGGCGGCCATCTTGAATTTCCGGCCGACCTGATATTTTGCTAGGATCAATTAGACATCAAGAGCAACATTCCTGTGAAGTTCATGAAAATCCGTCAAGTAGTTTCAGAGGAGTAGTCGCTACAAGTTTTCATTATATAATTCTATGTAAACAAAGATGGCCGCGGACAGCCATGTTTAACATCTAATCAAAATGATTTTTGACAAGGACCAACATCATGTAATGCTGATCATTTTAGAAAAAGTCCCATATCAATATCACTTATAGTTTTCAAGAAGTAGTCGCTACAAACTTGCATTTTGAAAATCTATTTTTAGCCATGGCGGCCATCTTGAATTTCCGGCCGACCTGAAATTTTGCTAGGATCAATTAGACATCAAGAGCAACAGTTCTGTGAAGTTTCATGAAAATCCGTCAAGTAGTTTCAGAGGAGTAGTCGCTACAAGTTTTCATTATATAACTCTATGTAAACAAAGATGGCCACTGGCAGCCATGTTTAATGTTAAATCAAAATAATGTTCGACTCGGATAACCATCATGTAATGCTGATCATTTAGAAAAAGTCCCATATCAATATCACTTATAGTTTTCAAGAAGTAGTCGCTACAAACTTGTATTTTGAAAATTTATTTTTAGCCGTGGCGGCCATCTTGAATTTCCGGCCGACCTGAAATTTTGCTAGGATCATTGAGACATCAAGAGCAACATTCCTGTGAAGTTTCATGAAAATCTGTCAAGTAGTTTCAGAGGAGTAGTCGCTACAAGTTTTCATTATATAACACTATGTAAACAAAGATGGCCGCTGGCAGCCACGTTTAACGTCAAATCAAAACGATTTTCGACAAGGACCAACATCATGTCATGCTGATCATTTTAGAAAAAGTCCCATATCAATATCACTTATAGTTTTCAAGAAGTAGTCGCTACAAACTTGAATTTAAAAAATCTATTTTAAGCTTTGGCGGCCATCTTGGATTTCACATCAACATGAATTTTTGCTAGGATCAACTAGACTTCATGGGCAACATTTCTGTAAAGTTTTATGAATATCCATCCAGTAGTTTCAGAGGAGTAGTCGCTACAAATAAAAGTTAACGGACGGACGGACAGACGGACAGACGGACGGACAGACGGACGACGGACGCCGCACCACGGCATAAGCTCTGCTGATCTCTGATCAGTAGAGCTTCATTTTAGAAAAAGTCCCATATCAATATCACTTATAGTTTTCAAGAAGTAGTCGCTACAAACTTGAATTTAAAAAATCTATTTTAAGCTTTGGCGGCCATCTTGGATTTCACATCAACATGAATTTTTGCTAGGATCAACTAGACTTCATGGGCAACATTTCTGTAAAGTTTTATGAATATCCATCCAGTAGTTTCAGAGGAGTAGTCGCTACAAATAAAAGTTAACGGACGGACGGACAGACGGACAGACGGACGGACAGACGGACGACGGACGCCGCACCACGGCATAAGCTCTGCTGATCTCTGATCAGTAGAGCTAAAAACAAAAAGTAGATCAAGGTCAGTTATGAAAAGAATGTTAAAGCACTAATCTAGATTTATCTATGTTTAGCATTTGACAAGTAAGATGGCTGTAAGTTGTCAAGTTGACTTAGAAATGAAACACAGGTGTGACGGCACCTATGGCAGACAAAGGTAACACTATACGCCCAGTCTACTATCATGGTCTAGGGCATTCTCATAATGAAACACAATCCACGACACCTAAAAATGTTTTTCGTTAAACGGTTTTTACCTTTAAAGGGACACTGTCCGTATGTAACCAGATATTGAGCATAACCAAATTACTTGTTATTCAGTCAAATGTATACATGAAAACATGAGCATAGACCCAAATAAGTCTATAGTAATACATTTGTGAGTTTGAAAAAAAAAAAGGTCTTGTTTATTATTTGTAAACTTTGTGGGACAGGATTATTTACATTTTTTTCTGCTGATCACGTGACATCCATTAGAGCATTACGTTTTCTAGATAATACATAATACATCTTGCCCGTTTAGCTCAGTTGGGAGCGCGCTTGACTAAGCATGTTTGAGTATTATTACCCGCAAGTGTAATTTTAGTGTGGGCTACAAGTTCAACCCCAAAGCGGTACTTTTGTTGTACCACTATTGAATTCCGTCAAAAGATCTTGTTTTTATTAGTTAATACTCAATAATGGTTGGTGAGTTATGTTTGTCAACGTAATTATTTTGTATTTTATAAGTTAAAGGTGACGGACATTGTCCCTTTAAGGGCACACGGACATCATGATTTATTTAAAACTTGTGGCGTCCCGTTAGTTTTTCTAACACTGCACCAATAGTATATTTAAAACCTAAAGTTGAATAAACACCAAAAAATAAAAACTTCAAATGTTATTACCTATTATTTATTTATATATAAAAGCAGATTTAAAGAAAAGATGATACTGGATTAATAAATCGAGGTGCTATTTTTAATGCTTGATTGCTAGTTCAATATTGCCATGTGTCCCATTAACATTATATTTAAAATTGTGCAAACAGCCCAGAATTTAAAATGGATCGTTTTTTTGCATGTAGCTTTAATGAATACTGTAACATTTTCAATTTCTACATATCATTTTGAGGGTTGCCACATATACTATAAATAACGCCTTTCCAATGTCCTGTAAAATCTCTATATAATACTTCACTCCGACATCAGTTCTATTTCTTTTCCACAGTCAATCCAATTTTTGATACTTTTACTATTTTTTATGAGTTTTTTCTATATATTTTCTTCCTTTTCTTCGTCGATTGTTCATGATGACGTTGATGATGATGGTGAGGGTGACAAAGACTTCCGCAGGTCATTGTTTCTCTGTTGCTCCATGTCCTTTAGATGCTTATGAACCTGCAAAAAGTCACACGAGGGCAAAACATGTAATGAATTGAGGTATTTCATATAAATATTTATATTTTTTTATTTTTTTCTTAAAGCTCCCTGTAACACAAGCACTTTAAAGTAGCTATCCCACCAACAACAGCCAAATTTTATTCAATATCTAGACAATTTCTAAACCTACTGACCAAGAGGTATATGTATTATACAGTGGTCGAAATTAGCACTAGCCTGTAGGTGAACAAGAGGTCAATGACCTTGAAGCTATCTATGATAGATTTTGATAGCTAGATCAGCTATGGGAACTAGTGAAGTTTTATGGAAATAGGACCAGCAATCTATGTAAACAAAGATGACTGCTGGCGGCCATGTTTGGCATCAAATCAAAAGAATTTTGTTTAGGACCAACTACATGTCATGTCAGTCATTTTAGTAAAGGTTCCACATCAATACCACTTCTTATTTTTGAGAAGTAGTGGCCACATAGTTGTATTTTTAAAATATATTTATAGTTATGGCTGCCATCTTGAATTACCGGCCAATCTGGTTATTACTTAGGACCAACTAGACATCAAGAGCAATATTCCTTTAAAGTTTCATGAAAATCCGTCAAGTAGTTTCAGAGGCGTAGTCACAACAAGTTTTTAATATATAACTCTATATAAACAATTGAATTGAATGTTGTTTAACGGCTCATCAACACAGTACAGGTTATTTAGAGCCGCCCCAGAGAGAGGGGAAGGATACATAGTAATCCGGGAACCAGCCCTACTCTTATTATCGAATAGATTCCTATGGTTCTTTAACGTGCTCGGTTGATAGACCGATACACGGGACCGCCCGGTTTACGTCCCCATCCGACGGACGAGGCTAAGGAAAAGTGTCTTGCCCAAGAACACACCGACGGAACACAGTGGCACCACGGAGGATTGAACCCGGGGCCTCCGGTTACAAATCCGCCGCGCTACCGACTGCGCCACGCCAGCCCTCTATATAAACAAAGATGGCCGCTAGCAGCCATGGTTAAAGACGAATCAAAATGATTTTCGACAAGTACAAACATCATGTCATGTTGATCATTTCAAAAAAAGTCCCATATTAATATCAATATAGTTTTCAACACGTAGTCGCTACAAATTATTTTTTTAAAAATCTATTTTCAGCCGTCGTGGCCATCTTGAATTTCTGTCCGATTTGAAATTTTGCTAGGATCAACTAGGCCCAACTAGACATCAAGAGCAACATTACTTTGAAGTTTCATGAAGTTTCATGGAAATCCGTCAAGTAGTTTCAGAGGAGTAGTCGCTTTTTACTATACAACACTATTTAAACAAAGATGGCAGCCATGCTTAACGTCGAATCAAAACGATTTTCGACAAGAACCAACATCATCTCATTCTGATCATTTTAGAAAAAAGTCCATATCAATATCACTTATAGTTTTCAAGAAGTAGTCGCTACAAACTTGTTTTTTTTAAAAATCTATTTTTAGCTTTGGGAGCCCAGAATTTGAAAAAGACAAAATTACTTATGCAACCCTTTACAACATACTATAGTAGGAAACCAATTCCCACATTTAGTTGAGCTAGGACAAGAAATGTAAGAGATATAGACCTGTAAAAACAGCTTACACGCAACATTTTATGTGAAATAGACACATTTTAAGGGCTATCGTAATTTCGATTCCATGGGAGCCCAGGGGTTACAGGAACCAAAATTACTTAAGCAGCAATTAAGATAATGATATAAAGAATCTCACTTGTAAATACAGCTTACACGCAAACCTTGATGTGGGACGCCGATGCCTGGGTGACAACATAAGCTTTTTTTATTCTTCGAATAGTCAAAATGACTCGCATCGCGCGGTTAACATTGCTTCATGGTAAAGTAAACACATACATTTTCAGTGGTGTAGGTGAACACATCAATGACGTACCATTGTGTCTCTTACACTCAATTTTATGTAAAACTTATAATTTAAAAATATGTCCTTACAATTTTCTTGACATGTTCGAGAGCTTTACTTTGCTCCTTCCCTCTACAGTCTTCCAGTCCATATGGTGGTCGAATAGTCACCTCTTCCATCACTATAATGTTGAGTCGGTCCCATCTCACATCACTGATACTGTTATATATAAACATAGCACAACATCACAATCATATATTGCTGAATCAGTAAACCAAGCTCCAAAGAACAATTTGTCACAGTTTTAAAAAGTCATTATTTCAAATATATTATTGAAACTTGATAGAAAGAAAAGCAACAAAAAAGGAATTAATATTTATGATGTTTACGACAATGTCAAAACTCCCCACAGAAAATGAGACCTATTGTAAAGGACACGTGACAAAGTTTAATTTTGTTCTTCACTCCCGGCATTTTTCTACATTACTTATATATATTTGTCGATCAATTATAATAATTATTTGAACAGTTCAAAGCAAATCAATTGAGTATATTATGAATTGCTGATTATATTGCATCAATAATATAGATTAAAACCTATAATAGAATAAACAAGAGGTCAATGACCTTGAAGCTCTACTGATAGGTTTTTGATAGCTAGATCAGCATTCCTGTGAAGTTTCATGAAAAAATGTCATGTAGTTTCAGAGGAGTAGTCGTTTCAAGTTACTATATAACTCTATGTAAACAAAGATGACCAGGGCAGCCATGTTTAATGTCGAATCAAAATAATTTTCAACAAGGACCAACATCATGTCATGCTGATCATTTTAAAAAAAGTCCCATATCAATACCACTTACAGTTTTCAAGAAGAAGTGGCTACAATTTATTATTTTTTTAAATCTATTTTTAGCTGTGGTGGCCATCTTTAATTTCTGCCTGGCCTGAAATTTTGCTAGAATCAATTAGACATCAAGAGCAACATTCCTGTAAAGTGTCATGAAAATCCGTCAAGTAGTTTCAGAGAGTAGTCGCTATAAGTTTTTATTATATAACTCTATGCAAACAAATATGGCCGTGTTTAATGTTGAATCAAAATAATTTTCGACAAAGATCAACACCATGTCATGCTGATCATTTCAGAAAAAGTCCAATATCAATATCACTTATAGTTTTCAAGAAGTAGTCGCTACAAACAATTTTTTTCTAAAAATCTATTTTGATAGCTAGATCAGCATTCCTGTGAAGTTTCATGAAAATCCGTCAAGTAGTTTCGGAGGAGGAGTAGTCGCTACAAGTTTTCATTATATAACTCTATGTAAACAAAGATGGCTGCTGGCGGCCATGTTTAACGTCAAATCAAAATAATTTTTGACAAGGATCATCATCGTGTCATACTGATCATTTTAAAAAAATCCCATCAATATCACTTATAGTTTTCAAGAAGTAGTCGCTACAAACTTGTATTTTGAAAATCTATTTTTAGCCATGGCGGCCATCTTGAATTTCCGGCCGACCTGAAATTTTGCTACGATCAGTTAGTCATCAAGAGCAACATTCCTCTGAAGTTTCATGAAAATCCGTTGAGTAGTTACAGAAGGGTAGTCGCTATAAGTTTTTACTAGATAACTCTATGCAAACAAAGATGGCCGCTGACAGCCATGTTTAACATAGAATCAAAATGATCGATTTTCGATAAGGACCAACATCATGTCATGCTGATCATTTTAGAAAAAGTCCCATATCAATATCACTTATAGTTTTCAATTAGTAGTCGCTACAAACTTGTTTTTTGAAAATCTATTTTTAGCCATAGCGGCCATCTTGAATTTCCGGCCGATCTGAAGTTTTGCTAGAATCAATTAGACATCAAGAGCAACATTTGCGTGAAGTTTCATAAAAATCCGTCACGTAGTTTCAGAGGAGTAGTCGCTACAAGTTTTTACTATATAACTCTATGTAAACAAAGATGGCCACTGGCAGCCATGTTTAATATCTAATCAAAACGATTTTTGACAAGGACCAACATCATGTCATGCTGATCATTTCAGAAAAAGTCCCATATCAATATCACTTACAGTTTTCAAGAAGTAGTCGCTACAAACTTGTATTTTAAATCTATTTTTAGCTTTGGTGGCCATCTTGGATTTCACATCAACATGAATGTTTGCTAGGATCAACTAGACTTCATGGGCAACATTTCTGTAAAGTTTCATGAATATCCATCCAGTAGTTTCAGAGGAGTAGTCGCTACAAATATAAGTTACGGACAGACGGACGACAGACGCCGCACCACGGCATAAGCTCGCTGATCTCTGATCAGTCGAGCTAAAAACAAGAGGCCCAAGAGGGCCTGTGAATGCTCTACTGGCTCAATATAAAGTTTATGTCTTTCAAAAATCATTCAACCCGAATATGGTGATGATATATGCAACTAGGCTTGGTACTGATCATCCCTACAAAGTTTCGTTGAAATCCAGCCAGAGGTTCAGGAGAACTAATCTAGACAAAGTTTGTGTATTAAAACCTTTAAGTGCTCATAACTCTGCCAAAATTCATTCAACCAGAATATGGCAATGACAGATGCAACTAGGCTTAGTACTGATCATTCTCACCAAGATTCGCTGAAATCTGGCAAAGAGTTCAGAAGAGACTAATCTGGACAACGTTTGTGTATTAAAACATTTAAAGGGTCACAACTCTGCCAAAAATCATTCAATGCACAACTAGGCTTGATACTGATCATCCTGGTCAAGTTTCATCTATATCCAGCCAGGGGTTCAGGAGAACTAGCCACGAAAAAAACTGTGGTATCAAAATCCTTTAAAGGGTAATAATGTACTCTAAAGTAAACTCTTGTGTTAAAAGTTGCAATAGTTATTCAGATTTTTTCGAATGTTCAATCGGTCTAAGGCAAGGAGAGGTAATTTCCCCGATAATTTTCTCCCTTTTCGTTGAAGATTTAGAGTTATTTTTACAAAATGATATAAGTTCAGGTCTTACTATCGACGATATTACTCTTATTCTTCTACTGTTTGCAGATGATATGGTTTTAGTAGGAAAATCACCTGATGATTTGCAGCAAAATTTAGATTTATTACTAGCTTATTGTAATAAATGGGGATAAGAAGTAAATTCCGTCAAAACCAAAATTATGGTTTTTAGGAAAAGGGGCCAATTAAGACAAAATGAGTCATGGACATATAACGACAACTTCTTAGAAATAGTTAACGATTTTAATTATCTGGGAGTTATTTTTAATTATACCGGAATATTTGTTTTAAATCAAGTAAGTTTAGCAGGGAAGGGTTTAAAGGCTTTACATAATATATTAATTGCTAATACTAAGAAGTTTAATTTTAAACCGAAGACAATGTGTCAATTATTCGACTCCTTTGTTGGATCCATTTTGAATTATGGTTGTGAAGCCTGGGGGTTTTCTAAGTCGAAAGGATTCACTTAAAATTTTGTAAATATATTTTAAATGTTAAGACTTCTACTAGCAATGCGGGTATTTACGGGGAACTTGGGCGGTATCCATTGTATATATTGCGCTATGTTAGAATCGTTAAATATTGGTGCAAAACAGTTAACTCTGACAATATTATAATTTCTAGTATTTACAATAATTCCGTCAATAACATAGAAAATTGGCGTAATAATTGGGCTGGGAATATTAAAAAGCTTCTAAACGAGTATGGTTTTGGCTATTGTTTGGAATAATTCAAATAGTGTTCCTTTGAAAACATTTCATACTGTTTTTAAACAGCGTTTAGTCGATTGACTTGTTCAAAAGTGGAACAGCGATGTTGTAAATAATAGAGTTTTGTCAATGTATTTACATTTTAAAGGCAATTTTGAATATAAACCATATCTCGATATTTTGCCATATAAGATGCGAATTGTTTTATCAAAACTAAGTCTATCGTCGCATTCACCGCGAATTGAAACTGGGCGCTACACACAGAACAGATTATAAAGAAACCAACGTTATTGTACCATTTGTAATTCTAATGACATTGAAGATGAATACCATTTTGTTTTGATTTGTCCTGTACATGTTAATATAAGAAGAAAATATTATAAACGTCTAAGTGTTTTAAAATTCATAGAGCTAATGAAAACACGTAATAAAAAAGAGTTGTTTAATTTATCTTGGTTTATAAAAGAAGCATTTGATTCTCGTAATGATTTATTGTTTAATCAAAACTAGGTTTATCCTCGAATGAAAACTATTATCAATTAATTATTTATGTTAATGCTTTTGTGATAATGAGAACAAAATTGTTTTTTTAATTTAATATTTAATTCAATTTGCGTAAGTTAAAGTTCAGTGTCATTTCCACATATTTATTCAAGTATTTAATATTTCAAATTATTCAATAATACAATTTATTTGAAACTAGTGTGCAAAATTATGTTTTTGTTGTTTGTTTGTTTTGTTTATTCTGTCACGAATAATGTTTGCATATTGTATATGATGATAAACTTGTAAAGTCTAAATCAATAAAAAATATCTGTCTGTCTGTCTGTCTGGTAATAACTCTGCCAAATATCTGTAAACCGGAACGTGACAATGACATGCACAACTAGGCTTGGTGCTGATCATCCCTGCAAAGTTTCACTGAAATCTGGCAAGGGGTTCAGGAGAAGTAGATCAGACAAAGTTTGTGTATTAAAACCTTTAAAGTGCCATAATTCTCCCAAAAAATCATTCAACCGGAATACGGCAATGATTTGCACAACTAGACATGAAATTGATCATCCCTAAAAAGCTGCGTTTAAATCCGGGCAGGGGTTCAGGAGAACTAGTCAGAACAAAGTGTGTGTATTAAAACCTTTCAAGGGCCATAACTCTGCCAAAAATTATTCAACCGGAACACGGCGATGATTTGCACAACTAGACATAGAATCGATCATCCCTAAAAAGTTTAATTAAATCCGGCCAGGGGTTCAGGAGTCAGAAAAAAGTTTGTGTATTAAAGGCTATAACTCCACCAAAATCATTCAACTGGAACACGGTGACTATGTACAATTAGGCTTGGTACTGATCATCCGTGCAAAGTTTCAATGAAATCCGGCCAAATGAAGGCCCTTTTGTCTTAATGAGGTAAAATATAGCATTTTTAACTAAATCAAGGGCCATAAGTCATCTGTTACTGGTCCAAATTGGCTAGTTTTCGATATTGCCTGAGCTTTCATTTATATAAACAATCAGGTAAAGTTTTGTAAAGATCAGATTAAAGATGAAGGCCCTATCGTATTATTAATGCAAAATATAGCGTTTTTAACTAAAACAAGGGCCATAACTACGCTGTTACTGGCCCGATCTGGCCGGTCTTCGAAATTGTCTGAGCTTTCATTTATATAAACAATCTGGTAAAGTTTGGTAAAGATCGAATGAAAGATAAAGGCCTATCTTCTTAACGAGGCAAAATATAGCATTTTAAACTAAATCAAGGGCCATAACTGCGCTGTTGATGGTCCGATCTAGCTGGTTGTCGAACTTGTCCGAGCTTTCTTTTATATAAACAATCAGGTAAAGTTTGGTAAAGATCGGATGAAAGATAAAGGCCCTATCGTCTTAATGAGGCAAAATTGAGCACTTTTAACTAAATCAAGGGCAATAACTCCGCTGTTAATGGTCCGTTCTAGCTGGTTTTCGCACTTGTTCGAGCTTTCATTGATATTAACAATCTGTACAAGTTTTATTAAAGACCATATACTAAATGAAATTGCTAGAGTGTTCACAAGGCTTAATATGGCATTTTTTAGCAAAACAAGGGCCACAACTCCGGTGAAATTATTTCGGTCTTGCCGTTTTTCGAACTTGTCCGAGCTTTCATTGATATAAAGACACTGGCAAAGTTAAGTAAAGGTCCAATTAAATATTAAAGGCCCTAGAGTGTTCACAAGGCAGTAAATAGCATTTTCAGAAAAAACAAGGGCCATAACTCCGGTGTTACAGATCCGATTTGGCTGGTTTTCAAACTTGTCCAAGCTTTCAATGATATTAACAATCTGTGCAAGTTTGGTAAAGATCAAATAATAAATGAATGTGCTAGAGTGTTCACAAGGCTTAATATGGCATTTTTCAGCAAAAGAAGGGCCATAACTCCGGTGAAATTTATCCGATCAGGCTGGTTTTCGAACTTGTCCGAGCTTACATTGATATAAAGATACTGGCAAAGTAACGATTCGATTAATAATGAAGGCCCTAGAGTGTTCACAAGGCAAAAGTTAACAGACAGACGACGGACAACTCGCCATCCAATAAGCTCTGCTGGCCTTCGGCTAGAAGAGCTAAAAATACTGCAGGGTAAAATCCTTGAACTTCACTGTTTGTTTTCAATGAATTACCTCCCTTGCCGGTT
>JAWPHD010013022.1:0-71486 GCA_037043455.1 Cyrtodaria siliqua
AAAGATTTAGTGGTTTCATGCCTCCCAAACCTGTTGTCATGCAGATTTAATTCATGAAAACATGTTGCAAACATGCAACCTTACATGTTGATACCAAAAAGACATAATTCAAATGCAAACACTTCACCAATACGTCATTTTAAACACGAAAAAAAAATGAAACTCAAAATTACGGCTTTTATAGACACAATTGGACTAATAACGCTCAAAACCTATGTAATAATGGAAAATTTATTTCTGAGCTTATTTTACCAACTGTAATCGGAAAAGTGTCCCTAGGTACGAATCTGAGCGAGTCCTAATTACTGCACGCATCTCTTATGTAAGAGGAGAAAACATGTTCAGATGTTTCTTAAAAGAGGATTTTGTGTTGTCATTTCCATAACAAGCTTAAAAACACCTACTTCATGCAAATCGAATGATTATTTGCCGAGATATGGTCTTGTGAATACCAAGGACAATAGTCTGAAATCGACAAAAGTCAGAGATATTTTTTTTAATTTTACTCTATCTGAATTGTCATACCAAACGGCATTTCTCGTCAATACACCATATTAAATAGATCACATGTTTAGAACATTCAATGGACATAAATACAATACGCATTTTAGGTACAATTAGGACGATGGATATGCCAATTTATGTCGATTTTCATGCCAAAATTGATTTTTCAGTCAAATTCTTCAAAATTGGTGGTACCATACCTGATTATAGTAGCGAAAACGAGCTTAATAATGCCAAAAATACCGCTAAAATCTGAATTGATACTAGTTGAACGCTACCAAGTCGAGTTTGAATGATAAGGAATAATATTTTAACTTTTACACAAATCTTCATTTTTCACAGTATCCTATTTCGGTGGGGTAGGGGAAAGATTTAGTGGTTTCATGCCTACCAAACCTGTTGTCATGCAGATTTAATTCATGAAAACATGTTGCAAACATGCAACCCTACATGCTGATACCAAAAAGACATAGTTCAACTGCAAACACTTCACCAATACGTCATTTTAAACACGAAAAAAAAAATGGAACTCAAAATTACGGCTTTTATAGACAAAATTGGACTAAAAACGCTCAAAACCTATGTAATAAACTATGGAAAACTTATTTCTGAGCTTATTTTACAAACTGTAATCGGAAAAGTGTCCCTAGGTACGAATCTGAGCGAGTCCTAGTTACTGCACGCATCTCTTATAAGAGGAGAAAACATGTTCAGATGTTTCTTAAATGAGGATTTTGTGTTGTCATTTCCATAACAAGCTTAAAAACACCTACTTCATGCAAATCGAATGATTATTTGCCGAGATATGGTCTTGTGAATACCAAGGACAATAGTCTGAAATCGACAAAAGTCAGAGATATTTTTTTTAATTTTACTCTATCTGAATTGTCATACCAAACGGCATTTCTCGTCAATACACCATATTAAATAGATCACATGTTTAGAACATTCAATGGACATAAATACAATACGCATTTTAGGTACAATTAGGACGATGGATATGCCAATTTATGTCGATTTTCATGCCAAAATTGATTTTTCAGTCAAATTCTTCAAAATTGGTGGTACCATACCTGATTATAGTAGCGAAAACGAGCTTAATAATGCCAAAAATATCGCTAAAATCTGAATTGATACTAGTTGAACGCTACCAAGTCGAGTTTGAATGATAAGGAATAATATTTTAACTTTTACACAAATCTTCATTTTTCACAGTATCCTATTTTAGGGGGGTAGGGGAAAGATTTAGTGGTTTCATGCCTCCCAAACCTGTTGTCATGCAGATTTAATTCATGAAAACATGTTGCAAACATGCAACCTTACATGTTGATACCAAAAAGACATAATTCAAATGCAAACACTTCACCAATACGTCATTTTAAACACGAAAAAAAAATGAAACTCAAAATTACGGCTTTTATAGACACAATTGGACTAATAACGCTCAAAACCTATGTAATAATGGAAAATTTATTTCTGAGCTTATTTTACCAACTGTAATCGGAAAAGTGTCCCTAGGTACGAATCTGAGCGAGTCCTAATTACTGCACGCATCTCTTATGTAAGAGGAGAAAACATGTTCAGATGTTTCTTAAATGAGGATTTTGTGTTGTCATTTCCATAACAAGCTTAAAAACACCTACTTCATGCAAATCGAATGATTATTTGCCGAGATATGGTCTTGTGAATACCAAGGACAATAGTCTGAAATCGACAAAAGTCAGAGATATTTTTTTTAATTTTACTCTATCTGAATTGTCATACCAAACGGCATTTCTCGTCAATACACCATATTAAATAGATCACATGTTTAGAACATTCAATGGACATAAATACAATACGCATTTTAGGTACAATTAGGACGATGGATATGCCAATTTATGTCGATTTTCATGCCAAAATTGATTTTTCAGTCAAATTCTTCAAAATTGGTGGTACCATACCTGATTATAGTAGCGAAAACGAGCTTAATAATGCCAAAAATACCGCTAAAATCTGAATTGATACTAGTTGAACGCTACCAAGTCGAGTTTGAATGATAAGGAATAATATTTTAACTTTTACACAAATCTTCATTTTTCACAGTATCCTATTTCGGTGGGGTAGGGGAAAGATTTAGTGGTTTCATGCCTACCAAACCTGTTGTCATGCAGATTTAATTCATGAAAACATGTTGCAAACATGCAACCCTACATGCTGATACCAAAAAGACATAGTTCAACTGCAAACACTTCACCAATACGTCATTTTAAACACGAAAAAAAAAATGGAACTCAAAATTACGGCTTTTATAGACAAAATTGGACTAAAAACGCTCAAAACCTATGTAATAAACTATGGAAAACTTATTTCTGAGCTTATTTTACAAACTGTAATCGGAAAAGTGTCCCTAGGTACGAATCTGAGCGAGTCCTAGTTACTGCACGCATCTCTTATAAGAGGAGAAAACATGTTCAGATGTTTCTTAAATGAGGATTTTGTGTTGTCATTTCCATAACAAGCTTAAAAACACCTACTTCATGCAAATCGAATGATTATTTGCCGAGATATGGTCTTGTGAATACCAAGGACAATAGTCTGAAATCGACAAAAGTCAGAGATATTTTTTTTAATTTTACTCTATCTGAATTGTCATACCAAACGGCATTTCTCGTCAATACACCATATTAAATAGATCACATGTTTAGAACATTCAATGGACATAAATACAATACGCATTTTAGGTACAATTAGGACGATGGATATGCCAATTTATGTCGATTTTCATGCCAAAATTGATTTTTCAGTCAAATTCTTCAAAATTGGTGGTACCATACCTGATTATAGTAGCGAAAACGAGCTTAATAATGCCAAAAATACCGCTAAAATCTGAATTGATACTAGTTGAACGCTACCAAGTCGAGTTTGAATGATAAGGAATAATATTTTAACTTTTACACAAATCTTCATTTTTCACAGTATCCTATTTCGGTGGGGTAGGGGAAAGATTTAGTGGTTTCATGCCTACCAAACCCGTTGGCATGCAGATTTAATTCATGAAAACATGTTGCAAACATGCAACCCTACATGCTGATACCAAAAATACATAGTTCAACTGCAAACACTTCACCAATACGTCATTTTAAACACGAAAAAAAAAATGGACCTCAAAATTACGGCTTTTATAGACAAAATTGGACTAAAAACGCTCAAAACCTATGTAATAAACTATGGAAAACTTATTTCTGAGCTTATTTTACAAACTGTAATCGGAAAAGTGTCCCTAGGTACGAATCTGAGCGAGTCCTAGTTACTGCACGCATCTCTTATAAGAGGAGAAAACATGTTCAGATGTTTCTTAAATGAGGATTTTGTGTTGTCATTTCCATAACAAGCTTAAAAACACCTACTTCATGCAAATCGAATGATTATTTGCCGAGGTATGGTCTTGTGAATACCAAGGACAATAGTCTGAAATCGACAAAGTCAGAGATTTTTTTTTTAATTTTACTCTATCTGAATTGTCATACCAAACGGCATTTCTCGTCAATACACCATATTAAAAAAATCAAATGTTTAGAACATTCAATGAATGGACATAAATACAATACGCATTTTAGGTACAATTAGGACGATGGATATGCCAATTTATGTCGATTTCCATGCCAAAATTGATTTTTCAGTCAAATTCTTCAAAATTGGTGGTACCATACCTGATTAAAGTAGCGAAAACGAGCTTAATAATGCCAAAAATACCGCTAAAATCAGAATTGATACTAGTTGAACGCTACCAAGTCGAGTTTGAATGATAAGGAATAATATTTTAACTTTTACACAAATCTTCATTTTTCACAGTATCCTATTTTAGTGGGGTAGGGGAAAGATTTAGTGGTTTCATGCCTACAAAACCTGTTGTCATGCAGATTTAATTCATGAAAACATGTTGCAAACATGCAACCCTACATGTTGATACCAAAAAGACATAGTTCAACTGCAAACACTTCACCAATACGTCATTTTAAACACGAAAAAAAAATGAAACTCAAAATTACGGCTTTTATAGACAAAATTGGACTAAAAACGCTCAAAACATATGTAATAAACTATGGAAAACTTATTTCTGAGCTTATTTTACCAACTGTAATCGGAAAAGTGTCCCTAGGTACGAATCTGAGCGAGTCCTAATTACTGCATGCATCTCTTATAGGTATGAAAGCACTAATTATTTTCCCCATAGACACCAATGTTAAAGTGTCACATATTAATGACTTGCTGCAAATTCAACTCAAGTATGGATAATGCAGCAGTGTAATGTTCATATAGAAAACTATTTTTCCACTTGAAAAATCACCAGAAAACGTGGGATCACAAGACATGTAAGAAAGTTCTTGTTTGTTTACTAAACAGGTCAAGGGTACAGCTGTTTTTATTGATCGACTGTTTTCATTGCTCACAAAGTGTAAGCATAGAGTCGAAATTTCGAAAATGTTCATCAGTGATCCAGTAAAACCTATTAATACGCTTCTTATACATATAACCACAAAATCGAATAGAAATGGGCAGTTTTCCCCTACTTATAATGCCCATTTCCATCGAAAAAGGAGGGATTACTTTTTATTATAGGAACTACATTTGACTTCACCTCGGAGGTTTACATGTAATTGGTGGTGGTAAACCTACATTCTCTTCAAGTCGGCACGTACTCATTTCGGCAAACCACCGCATGACTCAAACAATAGCTCAAAATTAAACCTACAGTTCTCACATCTCTATTATCTCCCCTGAAAGTTCACGGACCTAAATACAAAAGTAATTTTTCTTTTATCCATTTTAGACAATTTTTAATTAAAAAATTAATAGGGTTTTTCTCTGCTTAAGCATACATCTGTAGACTAGTGTAAGCTGATACAGAAGATCCCATGTTGATATCAGGTTTCACTCATATTTCAGAAATGTTTGACCGAAGGACCACATAATCAGGTGGATAATGTCCGAATTTTGCATTTTTATAGAGGTCACATACACATGAGCGAGAAAGAAAAATAACTGGCTAACTTGCGTTGTATATTTTAATGTTTGAAGTTACTGGTCTTGCATATACTAAAGATAATTTAATCAACAACAAGCTCTGCTGTCCAGCTTTGAAACTCAGATGTTGGAAAAGGCTGTACCGTACCCATATGGGAAAATTATTTGTGGTGTGAGACCTACATATAAACGTGCTTACAAAACAGTAACATTCCTTTGCTCATTGTTGTTTATCTTGTCTGCAGATGCTGACACAAACCCTAGACCCACTCTCGTAATTGAGGTTGTAAAGAATTACTCAACAGTATATCCCTATGGTTGTCAAGCTGTAACATGCGAGTTCTGTTATATATGGCACCAAGCAGAACATTACTGACAGCATATACGACAGGCTGGGGAATAGCTGCGAGAGTCGTAGCTCTTAGGGTGTGTCAAATACTACCATAAGAGCCATGCTTCTCACGTCCATGGTAGGTACACATACTACCATAAGAGCCATGATTCTCACGTCCATGGTAGGTACACTTACTACCATAAGAGCCATGATTCTCACGTCCATGGTAGGTACACTTACTACCATAAAAGCCATGATTCTCACGTCCATGGTAGGTACACATACTACCATAAGAGCCATGATTCTCACGTCCATGGTAGGTACACTTACTACCATAAGAGCCATGATCCTCACGTCCATGGTAGGTACACTTACTACCATAAGAGCCATGATTCTCACGTCCATGGTAGGTACACTTACTACCATAAGAGCCATGATTCTCACGTCTATTGTAGGTACACTTACTACCATAAGAGCCATGATATTCTCACGTCCATGGTGTGTCACATACTACCATAAGAGCCATGATTATCACGTCCATGGTAGGTACACATACTACCATAAGAGCCATGATTCTCACGTCCATGGTAGGTACACTTACTACCATAAGAGCCATGATTCTCACGTCCATGGTAGGTACACATACTACCATAAGAGCCATGATTCTCACGTCCATGGTAGGTACACTTACTATCATAAGAGCCATGATATTCTCACGTCCATGGTAGGTACACTTACTACAATAAGAACCATGATTCTCACGTCTATGGTAGGTACACATACTACCATAAGAGCCATGATTCTCACGTCTATGGTGTGTCACCTACTACCAAAAGAGCCATGATCCTCACGTCCATGGTAGGTACAAATACTACCATCAGAGCCATGATTCTCACGTCCATGGTAGGTACACTTACTACCATAAGAGCCATGATTCTCACGTCTATGGTGTGTCACATACTACCATAAGAGCCATGATATTCTCACGTCGATGGTAGATACACTTACTACAATAAGAGCCATGATTCTCACGTCCATGGTAGGTACACATACTACCATAAGAGCCATGATTCTCACGTCTATGGTGTGTCACATACTACCAAAAGAGCCATGATCCTCACGTCCATGGTAGGTACAAATACTACCATCAGAGCCTTGATTCTCACGTACATGGTAGGCACACTTACTACCATAAGAGCCATGATTCTCACGTCTATGGTGTGTCACATACTACCATAAGAGCCATGATATTCTCACGTCCATGGTAGGTACACTTACTACAATAAGAGCCATGATTCTCACGTCCATGGTAGGTACACATACTACCATAAGAGCCATGATTCTCACGTCTATGGTGTGTCACATACTACCATAAGAGTCATGATATTCTCACGTCCATGGTAGGTACACTTACTACAATAAGAGCCATGATTCTCACGTCCGTGGTAGGTACACATACTACCATAAGAGCCATGACTCTCACGTCTATGGTGTGTCACATACTACCATAAGAGCCATAATCCTCACGTCCATGGTAGGTACAAATACTACCATCAGAGCCATGATTCTCACGTCCATGGTAGGTGCACATACTACCATAAGAGCCGTGATTCTCACGTCCATGGTAGGTACACATACTACCATAAGAGCCATGATCCTCACGTTCATGGTAGGTACAAATACTACCATCAGAGCCATGATTCTCACGTCTATGGTAGGTACACTTACTTCCATAAGAGCCATGATATTCTCACGTCCATGGTAGGTACAAATACTACCATAAGAGCCATGATTCTCACGTCCATGGTAGGTACAAATACTACTATAAGAGCCATGATTCTCACGTCTATGGTAGGTATACATACTGCCATAAGAGCCATGATTCTCACGTCTATGGTGTGTCACATACTACCATAAGAGCCATGATCCTCACGTCCATGGTAGGTACAAATACTACCATCAGAGCCATGATCCTCACGTTCATGGTAGGTACAAATACTACCATCAGAGCCATGATTCTCACGTCTATGGTAGGTACACATACTTCCATAAGAGCCATGATATTCTCACGTCCATGGTAGGTACAAATACTACCATAAGAGCCATGATTCTCACGTCCATGGTAGGTACAAATACTACCATAAGAGCCATGATTCTCACGTCTTTGGTAGGTATACATACTGCCATAAGAGCCATGATTCTCACGTCTATGGTGTGTCACATACTACCATAAGAGTCATGATTCTCACGTCCATGGTAGGTACAAATACTACCATAAGAGCCATGATTCTCACGTCCATGGTAGGTACAAATACTACCATAAGAGCCATGATTCTCACGTCTATGGTAGGTATACATACTGCCATAAGAGCCATGATTCTCACGTCTATGGTGTGTCACATACTACCATAAGAGTCATGATTCTCACGTCTATGGTAGGTATACATACTACCATAAGAACCATGATTCTCACGTCTATGGTAGGTACACACACAACCATAAGAGCCATGATTATCACGTCTATGGTAGGTACACATACTACCATAAGAGCCATGATTCTCACGTATATGGTTAGGTACACACAATACCATAAGAGCCATGATTCCCACGTCTAGCTGGGAAATGACTCTAAGATTTGGGATCTGGGAGTGTCTGACATGTGACAACATCAATATCATTTCATCTTCTTTTGGTTCAATCCTCCGTGGTGCCACTGATTTTCGTCGGTGTGTTCTTGGGCAAGACACTTTTGGATGGGGACATAAAACGGGCAGTCCCGTGTATCGGTCTTTCCTCCGAGCACGTTAAAGAACCATAGGAATCTATTCGATAATAAGAGTAGGTTCCCGGATTCCTATGTATCTTTCCTCTCTCTCTGTGGAAAGATGAGCCGTTAAACAACATTCAATTCGATTCAATTTGCAAGCCTAGACTCCTTTGAAACATCCAACAGAGTCCTGGCTCAAAACCAAACATTATGATAATGATATCTTCGAGGTGGACCTGGGATATAAACCCTTCGGGCGTGGCAAGAAAAAACAGGTTGGTGGTGGTGTATTTATGTTAGTCAATAATTCTGCATTATTTCCCGGGGCAGCCAATGATCTCCGCACTGACTGTGACAGTCAATGGGTATAGATTAGTATTTCTGGTTCTGGCTCTGTTGATAGAGGTTTACTACAAGCCCAACAAGCATGATCATGACAGTCTTGCTGAATTCAAAAATAAGCTGAATTTGCTGCAAATACTAAAGCAAGCAATATGATTGGTGGAGATCTCAATATTCCGAAAATGAATTAGCCAGATATGACTCCGGGAAGTGATTGTCAATCCCCTTCATATTATAGAGAGTTCATTAATGGTATGTTTGATAATAATCTCACGCAGGTAATCCAAGACCCCACACGAGAAAAAAAATATCCTCGACCCATTCCGTACCAGTAATCTAAAAGTTGTAAATAGGGCCAGTGTTTTACATACCTGACATTAGTGATCACGATTCTGTCCTTACTGGCACTAACACATCAGCTCACATGGGACCACAAAAGCCACGCATGATATCCCTGTATAAAAAGGCGGACTGGGAGGTTTGAAAGAGCACATGAATAGTTTCCAGGAGTAAATGCTTCATGTACGACCGTTGCTCTGTCGACCAAGTATTTCCATAACAAAATAAACACTAGCTGCAATAAAAACATTCATCCCAACAAAAACGGCATCAACAAAAACATACAAACATATTACAAAGGATAAAAGTCGACCTGAAATCACTAAACATGAAACATGACAAAGCATACCAAAAGTACAAGAGCTACAGGACATAGTTAAACCAAAAAGCGCTATCTTGATTTGAAACATCGATCTCTGTCGTAAAAACACAAAGATATACTACAATTACTTAGAATACATGCTCAGTGTAAACAAGGACACTGATACAGAACAAAAACACAGTATACCAAACAATAAGAAAGGTTACACACTGCTAAAACATTCAAAACAAGGCACCACTGGAATGGAATTACTATACCAGTATAATAAATCATATCAAGAAGACACGGAAAAGCTAAAATTGTGAACGAGCAGTTCCAAATAGTCTTTATTTCAAAGACCCGGTATCTCTTAAATCTCTCTGTGAGATGAAACTCCAAGACAGTGCTGATGCAGGTGGAGAGTCCCAGAAAACATACCAACCAAACACCCAAATGCCCGATATTTGAGAGTTGCAATCTCGAATGACCTATTCTGGAATAAAATATAAACACTAGGCTTTATCAGACGAAATTATAGTTAAATGAAAATGTAAACCACAGCATACAAGACACTGGTCAGTCCTCAGCTTGAGAACTGCCCACCCCCACCCTACCCCCTCCCTATTTGGTCCCCGTGCACTGAATCATTAATCAGTAAGTTAGAATATGTTCAGAGACGAGCTGCTCGCTGGGTAAATGCCACAAATGCGACTACAGCCGCACAGCTAGAGTCACAGATATATTGACCTCATTACAATGGAGACATCTCGACCTCCTCGCATAGATTTAAGACTGTTTATTATATTTTATAATATTTCCATTACCTTTTAGATATCCCTCTAGAAGAATATCTTGTTCTAAATACTAGACCCAGCCGAGCACAACATCCAAATCCAGACAGCCACGAATTACTATACCAGTATAATAAAGCATATCAAGAAGACACGGAAAAGCCAAAATTGTGATCGAGCAGTTCCAAATAGTCTTTATTTCAAAGACCCGGTATTTCTTAAAAAATCTCTCTGTGAGATGAAAATCCAAGACAGTGCTGATGCAGGTGGAGAGTCCCAGAAAACATACCAACCAAACACCCAAATGCCCGATATCTGAGAGTTGCAATCTCAAATGACCTATTCTGGAATAAAATATAAACACTAGGCTTTATCAGACGAAATATTAGTTAAATGAAAATGTAAACCACAGATATTATGTTCATGCGATAACAGCAAGGTCTTGGCCATGAAGAGAATAAATACAGGGTATTATTTGGACCTAGTTTTATCATAGACCTACATACATTGTATTTATATTCATGATTATATTATATGTAAGATTTCATTTGTGTAGCTACATTATTTTTAAATCATTTTGGTAATATATTTGGGTCTTTGTATCCTTAAAACTTTTTATAATTATATTGTGACTACTGAGCCTAGATTCTAGTTTTTAATGACATTTTAAAAGATCAGTTTGCAGAATCAAACAACATCACATTCTGCGATAAGAGCAATCTTGCAATGCGGAATGTACCAACATTCTTTAACCAACGCGATAAATACCGCCTATCATATAATGGGGTAGCCCGGTTGGCAAACACCATGAGAATCTGTGTAGATTCAGCTCTTGGCCTGACCAGGGCATCGCCTCCAAAGCAGAGGTCGTATTATGACAGGGATAAACCTAGTCAAGCTCAGAGATCATCATATAGTAGAAATCAAGAGTACGGACAGCGGCGTCCACGGAACCGTTAATTAATAAGTGTCATTTGTCAGTGACTAGTTGAATCATTTGTTAAGAAAGAATTGTATTGAGAAAGAATTGTATTGTTTTTGTTGTTGTTGTGATTTCTTTTCATCATATATAAAAAAAATCTCACTCACTCAGTATTTAGCATTGGGAACATTTGTTTCATAAATTTGAATCCAGTAACACGATTTAACAAGATAGTGTAACAGGTATACTTTTGCTAAAACAACCTAGATACCATTGTTTTGAGGGTTTTAAAGTTGTTTTTTGGTTCTCTGTGTGTTTGTGGTTGACTGTCGTCCTTGAATGCGACTTTTCCTGTTCTGTTTTTATATCTATATAATTTTATCACTAACATTTTAGAAATTATCTATTTAGTTTACCTCGGTATAGTTTCAAAAAAGCTGCATGTGTAATTTACCCCATTGTAAGGTGACAATCACACTAGATTTGTGATAAGTACAATTGTAAACTGCTTGCTCCAAGTTACAGAGGTATCTGGTTGACCTGAGTATTACATTTTAATCTAGTATTTTTTCTTCTCTTTTTTCATTTAATATTGGGATATTGGTGTAAAAATTCTGTGTAGAGTGTCTCCAATATCAGTTAATACCTAATTACCTTGTTTGAAGGACGATTGTATTCTTCCCAAAACTGGGTCAATTGATTTGTTGATACATTTTCCTTGTGAAGACTGAGCTTTAATACTGTTTATAATTATTCTTATTCATTTTTGGTCATAGTTTCTATGACAGCTTGTGTGTTAATTGTGTTGTATAACTTTAATAGATTACTGTTTACTCAGTATTGAATAGAGCACTTTTTTCACATAGCACTGAGTAGAGCACAGTGCAGCCTGAGCTTTAATACTTTTAATTATTCTTATTCGTTTTTGGTCATAGTTTGCATGACCGCTTGTGAGTTAACTGTGTTGAAGCTGCGGAGTATGTGGAATCCATTATGGACACGCAGCGTATCGTTCGCGTCGATTCATGTACTCCCATTGGAAGCAGCTGTAAAAGACATGCGTCCTTAACTGCGGGCCAGGATAGCACAGTAAAGAAGGCCGAAAACGAAGATTGTGATCATAAAGTTATATTACCTTTGCATCTGCAAGGTTAAGATGTGGTGTTGCACCTTTACGATTAGAGGCAGAGCGATATGAACTCTTTAAAGAAAATGATCGGGTATGCCCACTATGTAAGATAGGTGTTGAGAAATCAGAAGGGGCACGACCATTAAAATCACCATATAGGATTACCTCCCCTTATCTCTGTATATTCACATATCTTCTTCTAATAAACCTCTAAACCATTTGTATAGGTAGATGAGCTTGTTGGATAATAAATAGTACATATAAAATATCTTTAGAAAAATGGAAATATTTTTTATCCAACGGTATCCAGTGAAAATCTGAGATTGTTATGGGAAGTATTTTTACACTCTGTCTGATCCCCTGATTAATAAGAATGTTTGACACAACCAAAGATAAGTGTTTATAGACAACATTGCTCAGCATGACATAATTGTTCTAGCAGAAACTCATCTTGACTATAGCGATTCAGTAGCTATAGATGGTTATACATATGTTCCTGTATGTCGTCAAGTATCAAGTAACAACAGGCATTATGGGGGTCTTGCCATTCTTATTGCTGATTTTGTTCCCACATTATCTTATGCACAATGTTAAAATTTCTTGGAACATTATTACTGATTTTCCATATCTTTTGAATAACAAACGAACCCGACCAATGCCCAATAAGTACATATGGGATGAACGATCAGTTAGTAAATTTCAGTCGGCGCTAATAGATCCAGATGTAAATGATCAATTCAATATGTTCATGAATCATGATATTGAACTCTCGGCAGCTAGAATAAACAAAGCTTGCGACGAAGTACAAAGCATAATATAATTGGCAGCGAACAATGCACTCCGATTATCTAAAAACAATAACAACAGAAAGAAACAAAATAAGAAATAGTTTGATAATGATTTAAACTCTATGCGAAGGCATGTTATGGGTAAAGGTAAATTGTATTTTAAAAATCCATTTGATCCTATCATAAGGGGCAGTTATTATAAGTACTATAGGCAATATAATAAACTCCGTAAATATAAGGCTAAACATTATAAGGAAACCATTTTATGCCAATTAGATGATTTGCAAAGTGAAAACCCCAAAGCTTATTGGAAGCTTATCAACTCACTAATAGATGACAGACCATGCACAATCTGCGGCCTTTTTTTCCACCGACCGTTCCAAGGCGGTAGCCCTATTGTCAACCCTTTTGTGTTTGTGATGTCTTATTTGGCCTTTTATTCATCTTTAAAGTTATTCTTTGTTTCTGTGTTTGTTTGTGGTTGACTGTCGTCCTTGAATGCTACTTTTCCTGTTCGATTTTATATCTATATTCAAAAGAGTATGAGAATAATACGGCCGAACACGATAAATACGAAATATTGCAGTCTCGGTTTGATTGAAACTGTTCATGAACGGTAGTGAAATATGCTTGCTACCGTTCACGCCCCCTAGCCCCGGGTTGAGCAGAACTCAGTATTCATAAAATCAATAGTACATAATGTTAACCATCCCGAATATGGCATGCATGTGCAAAGATCTTAATTTATACCTGCTAGATGAACTTGATTCCGAAATGATTGGACTCATGGTTACATAACCTCTATTTTTAAGGCAAAAGATCCAAAGAATCCAGAAAATAACAGAGGTATAGTCGTTACATCTTGCTTGGTAAACTTTTTAACATTATCCTCAATGCCAGGTTAGATAAGTTTTTTACAGAAGCACCAACTAATCAGCTCCTGTCAAATTGGATTTTCAAAAAGTAAAAACAGTAAAACTAAAATTATTTGAAAAATTCCAGGAAAACTGGGACAAAGACAAAACTAAGCTCCTTAATTCCTGGAAAATTGAACTTACTTCACTTTTAAACATGATTTAAAAAATATGTCTTTTAAAAAACACAAATAACGTTAATAGTCATTATAAGTAGGCCTACTATAAAATAACTGGTTAGTTTATAGTTTAAGGGACGGTGTAGACGACTCTGCTCAGTGTATGTTAGCATTGTTATTTTGTTATTTACCAATCATTGTAATCAACGTTCTAAATTACTTGCCCCTTTGAGGGCCCTTAATTGGTTAATAAAATCTTGTATCTTGTTTATCTGCAGATACGTTAGTTATACATCTTTAAAGCCTATCAATCATTAACATGTTGGTGGAGTTTTTAAGTATATGTTGGTCTGTATTGTATGTACCTATATATTGTATACATGTATATTCTAGCCTTTGAGCCTAAATTTGGAAGGATTTGGGCAGATTTGAGCAAATTTCTGTAGAATTGTTCTTCTAAAGAGGTACCTACGTCCAAACTAGTTATAATGCTAGAAAAATTCCAGAAAAACACTCTTAAACAAATTTTGTCATTAACAAGTAATGTAGCTGATCCGTCAGTGTATATTCTCACGGGCCTCTTACCGGTTGAAGCTGTTTTAGATCTGAAAATTCTAAGTTTCTTCAACAATCTGTGTAACCAGAGCGATACAAGCCTCGAAAAGCAACTTTTGTCTAGGCAACTTATTGTGAAAGGTGAAAAATCTCATTCATGGGCTAAACTGGTGCAACCGTTATTAGCGAAATATGAACTAGGGAGTGCTTTTACATATCTTGAAAACCCGCTGAACAAGTTTTGCTGGAAGAAACATGTACACATTATTGTTGAAGAAAATTGGAGGAAAGCGATCGAGGCTCAGGCACGCCTATACTCGTCACTCAGATATATGAACTGCACCTACTCACCGGGGAAGCCTCACCCAATCCTGCGAGTGGACTGCTCTTCCAGTAGAGAAGCAACAAGAATCCCAGCCAGACTACGAATACTGACCGGTACCTACATTCTTCAAGTGAATAGGGCAAGGTTTAATCAGAACGAAGTAAGCACATTATGTCCATTGTGCCACGAGGAGAACGAGACACTCGAACACTTTATCCTGAGATGTAGGATTCTACAGCCGGCTAGGGAATCAGCATTCGGGGAGATCAAGGTGATTTTACAGCAGAACGGCATCTCCATGAGTAAAACTTTATCAAGTGACATTGTGAAATTGATTGTGGACTGGTCAAACGTGTTCCCAACATATATACGAGAAGATGACTTCACTCACCAGCTGGAATACCAGTCGAGGCGACTCCTCTTCAACCTACATACGTTGAGATACACACTGTATAGAAACTCCCTTCTTGGTTGACCGCCCATTAGTAGCGTGGTCTTCATGAATTAGGAACCCTAGTGAACAATATTGCTAAGTACTGAAAATTATACGCTGTAAAGTGACTGTTATAAACATTGTGGTGACGGATTGTGTACATATAAAAACATTTTTGTGGTGAAGGACACTCCTACCTAGTATACTAGGGTTCGCCATTGTTGGCGGTAAAGATTACACAGAACAGAACAGAACAGAGGTATTTATGGTTATTCCCCTTTGTCAACATTGTCCATTTACTCTACTGCGTAACTACTGCGTAACTGCGCACATAATTAACACATATTCGTGGTAATCTTGAGATGTAAGTTGTTTCAAACTATTATTGGGTTAAATAATACTATAATTATAATAATAAACACAACCACGAACAACTTTATTGCCATATCACGACGTAGCTGTGAGAATCATTCAATCATAGCTCTTATCATTTACCTTCACTTCAGTTCAGATTCAATTCAATTCAATTCAGTTCAATTTAATTTATGATAGACATCAATATTATTTGTATCTAAGTATACAGAACATTTCAATAATTGTTTATCATTATCTTTTATGAATATTATATGTATTATAATCTGGGCCCGGGGTGAAAATTGAAATGAAGGGCCGGTAATCGGACCGGAAAAATTACACATAAATATTTAGGCACTCAGCAGGTTTGAACTCAGGGGACCCCTTGCATGTGAAGCGACGCTCTACTGCTATCGCCTTAAAGGCTAGCTTTGCAGCGAGACAGTAGTAACGCACTGATAAACCTATGTAGTAAATAACTTGTACCCCCAACTGAGTCTAGTCTCATTTAGTTGACGTCTTTGGGTGCTTTCGTCTCGCCATTCCTAGACTTGTATTTGATGCACAACAACTGAGTCCTACTACATACCTCCATCGTTTAACTTGATATTTGTTACCCTAGACATATCACATACATTAGTATCTAGGCATCTGGACATAACCTCATACAATGCTAATGTAATCGGACCGGAAAAATTACAAATAAATATTTAGGCACTCAGCGGGTTTGAACTTGTGACTCTATGCCTGTGAAATGGATGCTCTACCGATATTGCCATAAAAGCTAGCTCTACATCAAGAGTAGCGCTTATAAGCATGTGTACATACACCCAATTGAGTCCTACTACACAGGGCACGAAAATTCCACTCGTCCGCTCGTATTGACGAGTGAAATTCTAATCCGGACGAGTGAAACCCAGGAATCGGTCCGACGTCCGAGAGGACGAGTAATATTTCAGTAGAAAACAACAACAAAGAAAATAGTTCTTAAATAGTTTATGAAGCAATTAAATGCAGTAAATAGTCACAACTCTGTTTATTCACCGATATATTGCAATTTAAGTCCACCGTATATTGGGAAATTGACGCATTTCCGCCATGTGAACTGGACACTCTACCGATACCGCATATCTATTTACATACACCTCAACCGAGTCCTACTATAGCCCCCCTCCCCACCCACTCCCTGTAACATATATTCAGTCAGTGCATTACACTAATGACCCCTATTTGATTTGACCCTTGTAACTATGCCTACTCTTCTTTGCAATACTGACTAGGGAGCGTACTTGGACCAATGATGGAAATAACTGACTGTGAAAATACAGCTTTTAAGTCATGAACACTTTTTTTTAAAAAAAAATATTTGATGGAAAATCTGGAGATTTTACACTTAAATCCGGAGATCAGGAGAGCAAATGAAATATCTGGAGAAACCGGATTTTATCTGGAGATTTGACAGGCCTGTATAATAGATCTATCCTAGCTGCTGTTCCTATTATATTCTACATTTATTTAAAAAATTGCTTCCTATTGAGAAATAATTACCAATATTAACCCTTAACCAGCAACATATATATAATGGACTGTTCTTTCTTTGAATTAAGACCATTTCGTTTATGTGACAAAGGGGTGTTTTTGGGGGAAATGACTTATCAGCAGCTGGACATTGTAAACCCTGATTTACTTGCAGGCTGATCTGGGTTTACAATGGACGCAAAGGCTATTATAGTCGTGGTTAGTTATGTGACGTTATGTGATAAAGAATCTCACATACATGCTAATTTATTACTGAATTAATTAAAGGACCTAACCCACCAAATAACGGCAAAACTACACTACAGAATGTTTATTAAAAGTCTATCCATGTGTTCAGGTCATTTATTAATATATATGTGCCGATTAAAATGATAGGTTTATTCACGGGTTCTTAAAAGACCCGTGATTGAATAACCGTAAAATGAATTATGAGTTGATAACTCTTAATTTGACGCTCCAATTTTGGGGTTTGGCCAGGCTAGTTAAAGCCATTTATATTGTGTCTATAGAGTAAGATGGATTCTCAAATTATGTAAGTTATATGTATATATACCTCATTGTCTGTAGGTTTAGAAAAGATGTGTATCTGATGTAGCACTTGTCTGTTGATAGGGACTTTAAACGTGTTGGCAAAAACGATATGCTGCTCAACAAGCAGTCCAATCATCATGATCATATGATAGATGTATTTGCCAACTTCATTACGTGTCCAAGTATTAACTTTCATACCCCTTCTCCAAGAAGCGATAACGGGATTGGCTGGGATATGAAATAAAACCTTAATTTCGGCTTAAAATTTTGCATATTGTAAAATTAAAACATCAAATACGTAATTGTAAACAAGTTGATCGCATTGTTTCAGTAAAACAAGTTTATAAATGTATTTATTGTCGAAATATTCGTTAAAAAATCCTGCTAATATAAGCTTTCCCATCGCTTAATGGAATTAAGGGAGGACCACGTAATGTGTTTTATAAATTCAATAATAAATATTTAAATAGAGAATATTATGTCAGTGCCTTTTACTATCAAGTTTATTAGGCGAGGCTTGAAAAACGAAGAATGGCCGAGCCTAAAGGCACTGACATAATATTCTATTTATCATGTAGATTATCCCCATTTTCTGTATGAATTACTATTATTACCTATTTCGCAGAATGTTACGCTTATCAAGGATGCCGCCATGTTGTTTTTTGTTCGTTTGTTTTATTACGTCAGATAATGTTATGTACATAACGTCAGATAATGTTACATACAATAAACGCCGAGAGATTCCGCGGTGATTGCTTTATCGGTCCGTGCCTAATAAAGTAAAATTTATTCGGTCACCTCTTTATTAGGCAGAAAAGTGCATATCTGCATGATATTAAAGTATAATTATAAGATCCGCAATTAATACCAGACAGTTTAAAGAGTGGTACTGGTGCCTCTATGACTTGTAACATGTTATACAGTTTTGTAAATTCTTTTTCAGATTCAACTGACTTCTCAACCGGTTATTTCATTACGGTTTCTCTAAATCCAGAGATCACGCCTACAAGCTTCACCGGCGCTCTGAATCAGGAGATCTTTACTGATGCTCTACATAGGGAGATCACGCGTACAAGCTTCACCAGTGCTCTACATCGGGAGATCATGTGTACAAGCATAACCGGCGCTCTACATCGCGATATCATGCGTACAAGCTTCACCAGCACTCTAAATCAGGACATTATGGGTACAAGCTTCCCCGGCGCCACTGGGTATCTGCAGCGTATGCTTAGACAAGACACCTCCATTTTGCCTCCGTCCATTCGATGAGGACATAAACCAGGCGGTCCTGCGTTATTGAGTCATCTAAGCACTTTGAAGAACCATAGATAGAATCTTTTTAATAGTAAGAGAAGGGTGCAGTTACCAGATTCCTATGTATTCTTCCCAACTCTCTGGGATGGCTCAAAATAGCCTAAGATAATGTGTTAATGAGCCGTAAACAACATCCAATTCAGTTCGCTCTACTATCACAACAGCCAACTTCACAATGACTCATATATGTAAAGTAGAGATGAACAGCGATGAAAGTGCTAAATGCCTGCCTTTGAACTCGGGCTTCTATACATGTGGTGACTGCAACAAGTGTTTCACAACCATTTGTACTCTTCATGACCACATAATTGATCATGATATGGGTGGTTCTTATCATTATGATCAGACCACAAAAACTGCTATCCCAAAATTTGACGCAGCTTGCGCTCAAACGCAGACCTGCTGGAACGACAGGAGGGAGGCAAAGCGGATCTTCAGAAACTTTTTGTGGCGGAAGTATTACTATAAGCCTAAAACTAGAGGTAGGAACAGAAAGGGGCAAATGAAAAACAACATGGTTAAAGGTGACACACAGTCTGATGATGTTGAACTGGATGTAACCAAAGTTGGTAAATCTAAGTACATACCTACTGCATCTGATATACATGTTTTAAAGAAGAAGGTAAATGATAACTGCTTTGTGAAACTAGAAACTCTGTGTTTAGATAAAATTGTTGGTAAATTTCCTGATGATAAAAGAATCAACACAATCACAGGGAACAATTTGGTAAAGGTTGATCAAGCTGTCTTGAAAGAACAAGGCAAAATTGATGAACAGGTAGAAAAGGTAGACAATGCAATAGACCTAGGTGCTGCTAATAAAACTAAGCAAACTGCGGACAAAAGTAAAACAGATATATTGTCAGACAAAGAAGATGGAGATTTCATGGACTTTGTTGATGACAGTGATGGTAATTACGATGATGATCATGATGGTACAACTTTGTTAGATAGTGTTGAGAAACACAAAAGCAAGTATAATACTGCTTCTGCAAGCAATCTGTTTACTACAGGATCAGCTAGTCATGTTGGATTAAAGAACACACAAGGTGAGCATGTTCAGAATATGGAAGACTCAAGTAAAGGAGATGATAATATGGAAGCAACAATTCAACATAAGATGCATCGGAGAGGCAGATCGAAAAAAAAACCACCCCAAACACAAAATAAAACTGTAGTTAAAAGAAAGCGTGGCCGACCAAAGCAAATCCATGGGTTCTCTGATAAAGACATGGATAAAGAGGGTGAAAAGTTGTGGAATGTTGAAAAAAACATTCAAGAAGATGACAAGGAATCAACAGTCCAACCTCTTATAGGTCAGCGAGGAAGACTGAAAAGAACACCACCAAAGATACAAAATTTAACCAATAATAAAACAAAGAAAAACCAAACACAAAATGAAACTGAAGATAAAACTAAGCTTGACAGCCGAAAGGAAAGTCATGAACCTTCTTTTGGTAGTGTTGTCAAAGTCAAAGGGGAAGGTTTTGGCAAAGTTGGTGTAATTGATGTTGGTTATGAGGATAATGATCTTGATGGTAAAATGTTGCTAGTAGTGAATAGTAAATGTATTGATAGAACTGAAAGTAAGGATGACATTGTTTCTACTAGTAACGCTCAAGTTGCATTAAAGCACACAGAGGGTGAGAGTGTGCATAACATGGAAGAAACAAGTAAAGGAGACAACAGCATGGAATCAACATTCCAACCTAAGAAAGTTCCGAGAGGCAAACATAAAAAACATTCAACACAAATTCAAAATGAAACTGGAGTTAAAAGAAAGCGGGGCAGACCAAAGCAAATTCATGTCTCCTCTGATGAAAGTAATGATGGTTTTGGTGTCAGCTTTTGGTTTCTTGGTGAGAGTGTTGACAAAGCTAAAGAGGGGGAAAAAGCCATCATAGAGGATGAGCCTCCAGGAAAAATGAACACAAGGGTGAGAACAGAAACTAAGTCCTATTGCATCAGCAGCGATGAGGAAAGCGGGGAAGACGAGAAATATTGTGAATCTAAGAAGTCTGAAGTGGAAGATGACCCAACATTTAAACTTAAGATGCATAAAAAAAGGAAATTCAAACCTCCACCTGTGCCAGGGAGGGGGCGTGGCAGACCCAGAAAAGATACAAAACCTTTGGACGATAGCATGGATGAGAGTGGTATCAAATCAGAGAGTGATGAACTTACAGCAAGTACAGAGGATAATACTTCAGGTTCACAACTTGGTATAAGAAAGATGAAAACATACACATGCAAAAAATGTGGAGAGACAATGCCAGAACATCTACAGGTTTCCCATAAGGCTAAGCATTCTAGAGAAACAATAAATCAAACGATGGTTTGCCATTTCTGTGGAATGAATGTGAAGAAATGTTTAATGGATAAGCATGTCAGGTAAACAGTTATGTATGCATGCCAAATATATATAAAAAAAAATTAACTGCGGTATTTGGTTTGGAACTCTTGTCCCCCAAAATTGTATTATGAAGTACTTTTGGAATATTAATGTTGTTCATATAAGCTTGAAGTCAATTTTATGTTTAAATTTGTAGTTTGTCGGGATGTAAAATCTTTCCATTAATGACAAAGAAATGCACATGTGGAAACAGTTAAAGAATTTGCTGATTTTTTATGCTCCACGAAAGTTTGATGAAAAGCACATAGTCACCGCTTTGTTTGTCCATCCATCCTTAGCGTTCATTCCATTCTTGTCCGGAAGTATAACTTCAAAACTACTGATGGGACTGCAATGAAGCTTCACACAATGAGAGGAAGTAACAGCACAAGAACCATACTTCTTTATTCATTCAAAGTTATTGCCCTTTGAAATTTTATGGTTATAATTATTGTCCGGATTATAATAACTCAAAAAACATCTATTAATGGGACTGCGATGAAACTTCACACAAATAAAGGGCATTGAGAGATAAGGGCAGAGAACTAGAACCATAACTCGATCTTCATTCAATTTAGAGTTATTGCCATTTGTAATTTTATACTTATAATTCTTGTCTGGAGCATATCTCAAAAAACACTAATGGGACTGCAATACAACTTCACACAAATATAAAGGACAATGAGAGGTAGTTCAGAGTACAAGAACCATGACAACTTTCAGTTCATGGCTTTCTGATTTATATGCATTGCAGGAAAAATCACACAGGGGAAACCCCCTTTAAATGTGATCAGTGTGGTCAGAGCTTTCACATTAAGAGAGACCTTAACGGCCACCGGACAAGACACCACACAAAGGCTCGTCTCAAATGCAAGTACTGTGATGCCGATTTCCATCAGCCATCCACCCTCAAGATTCACATGATGCTTCATACAGGTACTTTTTTTAGGGGGTGGGAGGGGGGGGGCGGGGGGGAGGGGGTGCAAAGATCCATATAAAGTAGCCCAAATATAAATGCCCCTGATAAAACTTTTGATGTTATTTTCTATGCCCGGGCCATTCCCCTGTATTACTCCTGTATGTCCGTCCGTGTCAAAATGTAACTCGGTAATTTTTTATCCAATCTTCTGCAAACTTCATCAAATTGTAGATGGACACAATGTCTCGGCCAAGTTCGACTTCCAGCCCAATCTCATCAGTAATTTCAGTGTTGTGCCCCTTGGAATAGTAAAAATTCAGGAAATAAATGTTGTCGGGACTCTAACTTTGGTAATTGTCAACCAGTCTTCTCCAAACTTGGTCAAATTGTATATGGGCATAATGCTTCAGCCAAGTTTAATGACCGGCCACATCGCCTCAGTAATTCCGTAGTTATGCCCTTTGGAATAGTGAAAATGTTGTCTTGACAGATAATTTCCATTTTAATATATGTGAATCAATAGCAGAGCCATCCATGCCCCATGGACACATGTCTAGTTTAAATATTAAAGTGGAATACACAAAGTGGAATATACAATCAAAAATTTAAGAAAATACTATAGGAAAGAGTAAAATTGGTTGCCTTAACACGGGTGTTCCTTTAATATTATAACTGCATTTTAATTCAAACAAAACTATGGGTTATTGAAAAGATGGTCTCTTTAAGCTGGTAATCTGTTAATATAGGTGTTTCTTGAGTAGGTTTAACTGAACCTGTAGTTGCAAAAAACTTGCAATATCTTGGGTATTAGCTCGACTGATCCAAGATAAGTATAGCTTTATATGCAGTCCATTAATATTTGGTGAACTATTCCTCCAAAACTACTGACCCAATAGTCTGGGCCAAATTTCTTCAAACTTTACAGCCTGAGGAACATGTCTTTATGATGTGTAGTTGGTCCTTACTGATAATTCAACTTGCTATAAAAATCCAAGATGGCCACCACTGCTAAATATAGACTTATACAAGTAACGATTTGTGATCGCTACACCTCTATAGGAGTTTATTGACTTGAGATCTTTTCTAAATTGACTGGCATTACAAGTAGTTGGTCATTAATAAAACGCATCTAAGATGGCTGCCTGCAGTAATTTTTGTTTTGATACTTAAAAAGAAAAATAGTGTAATCGCTTATCCTAATTGAAGTATACAATGTCCTCCCAAGGGAAGTATTTAACACAATGTAGAAAATATCACTTTATTTTTTTCAGGTATTTCGATCCTTAGATCTTTATCAAAGAAGGTTTGTGGATCAAAATGTAAAAATGTAGTATATTTGATAATTTCGATCCTTAGATCTTTATCAAGGAAGTTGTTTTTTTCAAATACACTCCATCTTTACATTTTGATCCACAAACATTCCTTGATAAAGATCATAGAATCGAAATATTGGAGTGGGAAAAAAGTGTGATATTTTCTACATTGTGTTATTTACTTAAGATTATTCTAAAGATGTTTTGGTTCTTCATGCATCTTCATTGGAACATTCTAAAACTTAATTCCTAAGAGATCGAGATGGCAACTGCTATAAAGGATTGTTTTTACAATGATAGAGGGCTATGAGAGAAGTGCAGAGCATACTTCTATCCTTATTTATTTATTGCCATTTGTAATTGTATGCGTGTATGCAGAGCATACTTCTATCCTTATTCAAATAATAGTTATTGCCATTTGTAATTGTATGCGTGTATGCAGAGCAAACCTCTATCCTTATTCAAATAATAGTTATTGCCATTTGTAATTGTATGCTTGTATGCAGAGCATACTTCTATCCTTATTCAAATAAGAGTTATTGCCATTTGTAATTGTATGCGTGTATGCAGAGCACACTTCTATCCTTATTCAAATAATAGTTATTGCCATTTGTAATTGTATGCGTGTATGCAGAGCATACTTCTATCCTTATTCAAATAAGAGTTATTGCCATTTGTAATTGTATGCGTGTATGCAGAGCATACTTCTATCCTTATTCAAGTAAGAGTTAGTGCCATTTGTAATTGTATGCGTGTATGCAGAGCACACTTCTGTCCTTATTCAAATAAGAGTTAGTGCCATTTGTAATTGTATGCGTGTATGCAGAGCACACTTCTGTCCTTATTCAAATAAGAGTTATTGTCATTTGTAATTGTATGCCTGTATGCAGAGCACACTTCTATCCTTATTCAAATAAGAGTTATTGTCATTTGTAATTGTATGCTTGTAATTCGTATCTGGAGCATAACTTGAAAACTACTGATGGTACTGAAATGAAACTTCATACAATATTATGGTAATGAGATGACATGCAGAGTGCAAGAACCATGACTCTGTCTTCGTTCAAAATTTGGGTCTTGGCCCATTCTCCATATTTTCTATGGAGGATTAGCCTGGCATATTTATTCCTGTTTATGTTCATTGGTTCTTGGTAATTGCTGAAATCAGTAGACATGAACTATTTTCAGCGCCAGTCTAATATAATTTATCTAGGATATCTGTAGAAAATGATATAAGTAACTTCACATCGCGGAAAATATTTTGAGTGATTCTCGGACTGTAACATCTCAGATCCATACATTTCAGGTGAGCGACCATTCATCTGCCCTCACTGCGGATTCACGTTCAGGATTAACAATCATTTACAGAAACATATTTCCTGTGTTCATCTAAAAGTGAAGAAATTCAAATGTGACATATGCTTTAAGAAGTTCGGAATACTCAGCAACCTGAAGGGTCACATGAATAAACACTTGGGCGAAACTGTCAGTTGCCAGTACTGCGGGAAAGTGTTCAGCGACCCGAGCGGTTGTCGACGACACGAATTCATACATACCGGCTACAAGAGGCACCAATGCCACCTGTGCGACTATAAAAGTATTCAGAAAACGCCGTTCTATGCTCACATGGAGAAGAAACACGACATAAACAGGGCGCAGGTGCTGCAGATACTGCACGAAAAGAAGCTTCAGGCGGATAAATATTTGATTAAAGATAATGCTAAATGCATCCCTTGAAACGTGTATCTCGTATCGAGTATCTCGTATCGGGATGTGGCGAGTATTTTTCAAAGTGAAAACAATTTTTAAACGTAGGCGCAATATTTCTCTTGAAATACATTGAATATATATTGTGTAAAAACTAAATGTGTGTAGATACACGTTCAGTTTCTGTTTTACTAAAACGTTATAGACTTTTCCATTACAGAAATCAGCTGATTGACGTTTTAACACAATATTTGCTTATGTCTGCTAGCAGTCTTGAAAGCCGTTTTGCCAAGGGAAAATGCATGTGTTCAAAATAGCGTCCTTTTTACCCCCTGTAAATGATTAAAATGATTAATATATAACTTACCTGTCGACGAAACACCACATGACTGACCTGGATTAATAGTGGAACTATATAACAAAAAGAATTGAATTGAATTGGGGTTGTAAGGCGCACCAACACATGAAAGGTTATATGGCGCCTAACAGGAATGAACATGCCAGGCTCATCCTCCATGTACATCGAGATAAAATATGGAGAATGGGCCTAGAACCTTCTCACCTAAGAACTCCAGAGTTGCTGCAAATTCTATTGTAGCCACTCCATTTACGCTGGAGCCGCAAAGTTTATTGTTTTTCTGCCACTGACTCTAGCGAGATGGCACCTGAAACAATGCAGGGGTCATGATGAAGACCTTTAATGAGCATGAACAAAAAAATGATGAACATGAATTTGAATTTGAGGAGGGGGTGGTTCTACCCCTCTACCTACCCCTCCAACGGGATCTGCAGTGGCCCTATTCTTTGCCCCGGAACCACACGGGGTATAGCAAAATGATTATTGATTTCAAAGGAATGTATTAAATGTAAATGTATTTTTCTTTTGGAAACTAGTTTTATGCCTGATCAGTTTTTATGGAACTTTTGAGACTAGTTAGTCCCGCAACATTTTTGAAAAAGTTGCATAAAAACATGTTATATGCTACCCTGGACAACACAAAAAGTCCCAAAAAATGATTTCCGCTTGAAAAAATGTCTCACAAAAAATACGACGGTCAAATCTGTCCGAAATTGAAAGTCACAACGTATCGTTAGTAGGACCGTCCATATGATAGTTCATTTTTCCGCCTGTTTGTCGCAAACTAGTGTCGCCTACTTCTCAAAATGCGTTATACCTATCTTCATCAAACTGTGTGTGCAAGTTTCTAGCAAGAACTTATATGTTGGAAGTAGGAGCAAATAAATTGGATATAAAATACAGGAGTTATTGCCCTTTATTGTTTCAGTTGTCTTAATATTGTAAATTGTGTGTCGCCTACTCCTCTGTAAAAGTTAGCTTGACCGTACTTGACAAAACTAGGTGTGCAAGATCACTACCATGTAATCATATAGCCATGTTGATTAAATTTCAAAGGTAAACTGCTCATGATGACAGGATGACCCCTATTCATTTTGGATCAGTATGTCAAACGTCAAGGTCGTCATAACCTAATTGCGAGAAACTTTACCGAAAAGTTACCTCTTCAGCCTCTGTAGCCACGTTCATCAAATGTCCCAGTTATACTGGCTACCATGAAGGGATGACCTCTTTTCGTCTTAGGATCAAAGGTAAAGGTCGACATAACCTGATCATGACAATTTATCCGCATGATAACACAATAACTGAGTCAACTCGATCTTTAACCTATGTAGTTACACTGTCATCAAACTTCACTGGTAGATTGTCCACAGCTGTCCATAGTTTACGCTCAAACCATAGTTTACGCTCGTGAACCCATGTTTACGTTCGATAAACTAGGTTTCTCGATTGAACTAAGAATTTCGGTCGTTATCCTAAGTTCACGAGCGTGAACCTATGTTTACGGGCGTGAACTTGGGTTTACGACCGTGAACATAGGTTCACGCTCGTGAACATAGGATAACGACCGAAAATCATAGATTTGTTCGAGAAACCTAGTTTATCGAACGTAAACCTAGGTTCACGTTCGTAAACCATGGTTCACGCTCGTAAACCCAAGTTCACGATCGTAAACATAGGTTCACGTTCGTAAACTATGGTTCACGGTCGTAAACATAGGTTCACGTCCCTAAACTATGGTTCACGGTCGTAAACCTAGGTTCACGTCCGTAAACT
Source organism: Cyrtodaria siliqua (assembly GCA_037043455.1). NCBI lineage: Eukaryota > Metazoa > Mollusca > Bivalvia > Adapedonta > Hiatellidae > Cyrtodaria > Cyrtodaria siliqua. Next base: position 27,774 of record JAWPHD010013022.1, read on the forward strand.
ATGGTTCACGTTCGTAAACCTAGGTTCACGATCGTAAATTATAGTTCACGTTCGTAAACTATGGTTCACGGTCGTGATTGTCTATGCTCGTAAATCACAGATACCGGTCCGAAAGCATAGTTACAAGTCGATAAACCCGGTTTTACGAACGTGAACCTATGTTTACGAGCGCAAACCATAGTTTACGAGCGTAAACTATAGTTCACGGTTGTAAACATAGGTTTACGTCCGTAAACTATGGTTCACGCTCGTAAACATAGGTTCACGTTCGTAAACTATGGTTCACGGGCGTAAACTATGGTTCACGGTCGTAAACATAGGTTCACGGTCGTGAACCCATGTTCACGCCCGAAATTCATAGTTGTTTTGATAATCCTAGTATATCGACCGTAAACCATGGTTTACGTTCGATAAACTAGGTTTCTCGATTGAACTATGAATTTCGGTCGTTATCCTATGTTTACGAGCGTGAACCATAGTTTATGAATGTAAACCTATGTTTACGACCGTGAACTTGGGTTTACGAGCGTAAACCTATGTTTACGAGCGTGAACTATGGTTTACGGACGTTATCCTATGTTTTCGCTCGAAAGTATAGGTTAACATGATTTTACGTTCGAAAAACCTAGTTTATCGATCGTTAATCCTAGTTTTTCGACCGTAAACCTGGGTTCACGTAATTATTGGACAAATGGCTTGCCATATTCGCCAGGGTAAAGACGCTGAGTTTGGAACCATCTCGCCTTTCACCGCTGCAGGTTCGAATCGCAGTTGGGAGCTCGAATTGTAAGTGAGAACGTGTTGATTCTTAAGGATGGCGGGAGGTGACCCTGGAGTTAAAGTTGGCCTCGTCCGAGTGGTGGCATATTTTACCTATACCTAGACAAACTAGAAAAATAATCTTTTCTGAAACCACTAGATATAATGTTCGCATCAAATGGTAAATCTGACCGCTATTGCGGTAACAACTGTACTCCGGCCCTGTTGTATGAAAATCGTTAAATTGAACTCTGGCTGATTTATCCTAAATACTGAAATGTATTTGCCTTTTAGTTAACACTGTATTTGTTCACAAACACAGTCTTAGTTTTATTCTATTTTCATTTGTTTCGCATATTTTATGCGAGAAATAAAGTACGAGGCAAAGTATGTGTGAACACTTGTAATAGTGAAATTAATTGTCATTCTATTTGTAATCCATGTTTGCAAGGCTGCGCCTGTACTTCCTCTCTATATAGACTAAGGGAAAACAGAAACGCGACTCGGGAATTTATGCTATGTAATCTATTTACTTATATACTATACCAGAGAAATGCCAAGATGTTTTTGTAAAAAAAAAAAGTTCAGCCAATTATAGAAAGGACACAAAACTGTGATGTTGTAGACCTTTTAATCCCACTTTGTATCCGACTACGATCACCGGGAAAAAATCTGCATTATTTCGCCTTATCTCCCTCGAAAAAGCGTAGTTTAGAACACTGTACGATCTGTACGTGTTGATAGATTATTGATCATAATCACCGAGCGCGAGATCTTTTACTAGATGACAAGTTTTCATATTTTTACGGGAAAATTAGACAGGATATGAATACACAGACTGGATTAAAGTGTATTTTAAATATGCATTATTTCAACATCTTTTAAGACGTAAACATTACCAAGAACCCGTCTCTGAAATGTTGTAGACTTGTTCTAAATATGTTCTAATCGAGTCTTGCGCCATATAGTAGCTGAACATATTCTACAAACATGCACCAAATACGGTACAGGTCGGCATTATTTTAAACTTTGGGTATGGATTAATATAAATCTTGTGTGTATTTCTTTATATATATTTTTACTTTTTACTTTGTTTTCCTATGTCTCGCCACCCACTATCAGTCACTTTTCCGACGGCGGCGGCCACACTTTAAATCAACTATATATCTCAACAACCGCAGCTCGAATTTGTCTGAAACTTTCTCAGATGCTTTATTGGGTCAAGGGACATCACGTAATGCCAAAATTAGCAAGGTCAGTGTCATATTAGTTAACTGTTTGTGATCTCATTTTCTTTGATACTTGGTCATATGTTTTGTTGGCATTGGTTGACATCATTGAGCGAAAAAATTACCAAGGTCAAGGTCATATTTTGCTTATTTTCTCCAACTTAACATCGCCCCGTGTGGTTCCCGGTGGGCCCCTTTTGGTCACGGGGCAAATAATAGAGTCATTACAGATCCCTTTGGAGGGGTAGGCAGAGGGGTAGAATCCCAAAAATTCATGTTCATTTTATCATTTTTTGTTCATGTTCATTAAAGGTCTTCATCATGATCCCTGCATTGTTTCAGGTGCCATCTTGCTCACATCAAAAGAGCAGTGGCAGAAAAACGATACACGTGGCTCCAGCGTAAATGGAGTTTCTACGATAGAATTTGCAGCAACTCGTCAGTTCAGGGTGAGAAGGTTCTAGGCCCATTTTCCATATTTTATCTCAATGTACATGGAGGATGAGTCTGGCATGTTCATGCCTGTTAGGCGCCATATAACCGTTCATGTGTTGGTGCGCCTTAAAACCCAATTCAATTCAAAGTCTTTGATACTTGGTCATATGTATTGTTGGCATTGACATCGCTGAACGACAAAAATACCAAGGTCAAGGTCATGTTTTGCGTTATTTACCCTAATCATCAGTTTGGTTAGGTAAGTTAACTTTTTCTGATAACTTTCATTTCTTTGTTTGATACTTGGTCATATGTATTGTTGGCATTGGTGGACATCACTGAACGACAAAAAATACCAAGGTCAAGGTCATATTTCGCATTATTTCCCCAAACTTAACCTTGGTTAGGTAACTTAACCTCAGTTAACTTTATGTGATTGTCTCACTTTATGTCTTGATACTTGGTCATATGTATTGTTGGACATCGCTGAACGACAAAAATACCAAGGTCAAGGTCATATTTCCCAATTATTTTCCCAAAACGACACCCTGGTTAAACCACTTAACTTCAGTAACTTAACTTCTTTAAGCACACATTAAATAAAATAGTTCATATGCCGTTTGCCGCGGTGGGCAAGACACCCTCCGACCAAGGTCTTGTTTTTTAATACGCATCGAAAGGAATCTTTTGTGTTTATGGCGGATACGCAGCTTATCTAGTGCTCTGAATTTTTCTGTTTTCGGTATTTTAGTCTCGCACGTGTTGTCATTTTGATAAAAAACGTTTTTGTTTTTAACTCGACTGATCAGAGATCAGCAGAGCTTCTGCCGTGGTGCGGCGTCCGTCGTCCGTCCGTCCGTCTGTCCGTAAACTTTTTTTTGTAGCGACTAATCCTCTGAAACTACTGAATGGATTTTCATGAAACTTTACAGAAATGTTGCCCATGAAGTCTAGTTGATCCTAGCAAAAATCCATTTTGATGTGAAATCCAAGATGGCTGCCAAATCTAAAAATAGGTTTTTAAAAAACAAGTTTGTAGCGACTACTTCTTGAAAACTCTAAGTGATATTGATATGGGACTTTTTCTAAAATGATCAGGATGACATGATGTTGGTCCTTGTCGAAAATCGTTTTGATTCGACGTTAAACATGGCTGCCAGCGGCCATCTTTGTTTACATAGAGTTATATAATGAAAACTTGTAGCGACTACTCCTCTGAAACTACTTGACGGATTTTCATGAAACTTCACAGGAATTTTGCTCTTGGTGTCTTATTGATCCTAGCAAAATTTCAGTTCGGCCGGAAATTCAAGATGGCCGCCCTGGCTAAAAATAATTTTTCAAAAATACAAGTCTGTAGCGACTACTTCTTGAAAACTATAAGTGATATTGCTATGGGACTTTTTGTAAAATGATCAGCATGACATGATGTTGGTCCTTGTCAAAAATCGTTTTGATTCGACGTTAAACATGGCTGCGAGCGGCCATCTTTGTTTACATAGAGTTATATAGTAAAAACGTGTAGCGACTACTCCTCTGAAACTACTTGGCGGATTTTCTTGAAACTTCACAGGAATGTTGCTCCTAATGTCTAATTGATCCTAGCAAAATTTCAGATCGGCCAGAAATTCAAGATGGCCACCACAGCTAAAAATAGATTTTTAAAAAAATAGTTTGTAGCGACTACTTCTTGAAAACTATAAGTGATATTGATATGGGACTTTTTCTAAAATGATCAGCATGACATGATGGTTATCCGAGTCGAACATTATTTTGATTCGACGGTAAACATGGCTGCCAGTGGCCATCTTTGTTTACATAGAGTTATATAATGAAAACTTGTAGCGATTACTCCTCTGAAACTACTTGACGGAATTTCATGAAATTTCACACGAATGTTGCTCTCAACATTCGTGTGAAATTTCCATGCAAAATTCAGTCAAGTCCGATTCAAGAGGCCGTCCATCGCTAAAAGTATTTTCTAAATACAAGTTTGTAGCGACTACTTCTTGAAAACTATAAGTGATATTGATAGGGGACTTTTTCTAAAATGATCAGCATGACATGATGTTGGCCTTGTCAAAAATCGTTTTGATTCGATGTTTAACATGGCTGTCAGCGGCCATCTTTGTTTACATAGAGTTACATAATGAAAACCTGTAGCGACTACTCCTCTGAAACTACTTGACGGATTTTCATGAAACTTCACAGGAATGTTGCTCTTGGTGTCTAATTGATCCTAGCAAAATTTCAGGTCGGCCGAAAATTCAAGATGGCCGCCACGGCTAAAAATAATTTTTCGAAAAACAAGTCTGTAGCGACTACTTCCTGAAATCAAAATCAATCAGTAGAGCTTCAAGGTCATTGACCTCTTGTTTGTTTTGGTTTTTGATGATTAAAGTTTTCAAAATGTATTTAAGGTCATGTTTTGCTGTATTATATTGTCTCATTCATGAGGTATACCCAAGAAAAGTTAGCAGGATCGTTTTTAGCATTTAATGTTGATTAAAAATAATGATTTAATATTAAGTTGTTCAGTTTACACGCTTTCAAACAAAAACTAAACCTAATTCTACAATAAACAAGAATAAATACTGGAAATACATTACTGCTTAGCGTAACTCAATAGCAGTATGTTACTGTAAAAAGATGCCGAAAATGCAGTATAAACACACACTTTAATGAACTGTATATATAATATTTATATTAATCATATTAGTCGATCATCGGTCATGAATATCAAACCGATGATCGACTAAGAATTTCTGACCGATTCCCACCACTACACAGTAACACACTCACTGTTTGAGTATACTCTGCCTTTAATGGAATATATAAACTAACATCAAACGATCCGAAAATTGAAAGGCCATATATTAATTAAATGATTATACTAAATTAATAAAGCAAAATGGTACAGACCCGCCGCAAAATAGTACAGACCTGCGCAAGACGGCGGAAACAAAACCTTTGCACGTGTATGTTTTCATATTTGTTCATGAAAGACCTGCTGTATTCAGAAGTAAATTTCTTTTACTTTAATTTGTAATTTTTAAGTATTAAATAGTAGGCCTACTTTATCGACGTTTTTGTTCTCAGTAGGCCTACATTATGGACGTTTTTGGTCTCAGTAGGCCTACTTTATCTATGTTTTTGTTCTCAGTAGGCCTACTTTATCCACGTTTTTGTTCTCAAAAAGCAGCCCTTCTACAACATGCCGCCGCGGTGGTGTAATGATAGAGCGTTTGCTTCGCATGCGCTGTGGGTTCGAACCCAGGTAGGGTCACACCAAATACTAAATATAAATGCTACTAGTAGCTCTGCCTGTGGTCTGGTGTGGTATCATATCACATGTCATGTGACTACGGCGTAGTATTTTAGTGTGGCAGCAGCACCATAACGTTAAAATTGTACACATTAGTATAGCTCAGGCTGGAATAGTGCCCCGAAGCTTTTGGTGTGATGACGTCATCCAAGATGGCCGCCAGTGACGTCATGATACGAATCTTGTTAGCGCTAGATCTCAAACATTTATTGTCGGATTTCAATGAAACTTTCACAGATTGTGAAGTTTGCTCACACTGCTACGAGTAGACACTGTCGTGATATGAATGAAATATTGCTATTTGAACTGCATACATAATAAATCTCTCTCAGTTACCTACTAAGATGATATTTGTGTAACACAACACCGTTGTCAAGTAGGCAGATGCGACACCCAACAATTAAATGTAAAGACTTCCTTTATGGCAATTGTCAATAGGAAACTAAATTGCTTAACTTTCCGTAAACGTAAGTATGATACAAACGCAACATGTGTTCCCCCACTTACATCAAACGCACCGTAAACCCAATGCCTATTGATACGCGGCAGTGAACTATTGATCGAAGGTAAGATGATATTTATTTCACGTCGGTTATGCACAAATAGTATAAACGTAAGCTTTAAGCTTTTTTCCGACAAACATAGTATCCATTTAACAAGAAACAAAAGGCCTATTGGATTTAAAATGGCATTTAGGTATACATTTAAGACAGATATTAAGACAATTGCAAATTATCTGAGTAACTAATAAAACATGCAAATTAAGCAATATTAAGACATGTCAGTAGAACAGAATGCATGAGCCAGCCTAGTTAACTATACAGTTACATACAGGTATAAGCAGAGTTTGTTTTAAACACTTTATCACATGGTAGTAAATAACAATATATCACACATATAATCAAGACATAGCATTAAGATATTTTTTAAACAGTATAGCATATAGTGATTAACGGTTAATAAATGCATATTTTCAGACATGTACATAGATCACCATATGTATACACATACGTATAAGTTTAGATAAATTGTGGATATGTGAATATGTATAATATATTTCACGTGACTGCTTTTAAGCCAATATCATAAATATGTATAACAAGCAAGGTCAACAAATCGCCGATAAGTGTAAATAAACATGACTGTGGGCCTGTGAACTGATAGGGATGCAAACAATTGTTTGTATAATTAATGAAAGCCTGAGAGTTGTCAAGCTGAAATAAGTGTTGCTGTTTTTATCAAAAGCAATAACTACGCAATGGATGCGTCAGTAGTGTTCACTGAGAAACTTGGCCAAGGTCTTATTGATATAATCCTTAATGCTAGTGTTAACAACGCAGACTTTTTAACGTTTCGGCTTGGCAGCCTTCATCAGAATTTAATTTTCTGATAAAATCATTCAAATGCAAATTGGTCAAAAATCAAAAATCATTTTAAGTGACAGTGTGGACAAGCTGATTTGCTTCTTTTCCGCTTCTTTTTGGCATTATAAATCAAACCGATATAACGCTAAACTTTGTCGTTATATAGGCATGGATTCAATAAATGTCATGGATCTTCATCTATGAAAATACTTTTAAAGAGTTGCACTTATTCCATTCCAAAGCTTTCCGATTTCATTCAGTTGCACTTATATTTCATTCTGCTCCGTAAACATTCCAGACGCATAAATATTCCGGAAACATTGCCACATTCTACACTGAGTAGACTGATCTACGAAAACGTCAAATCCACAGGCGAAACGGTAACCTTTGAACGTTCCAAAATATGTGTTTATACCATTCAAGTTTTTTAGACGAGTTCTCTAGGAATTTTCAAGTTGTAAACCATGCTCGTCGCCAACTACATGATTCACAGTCTGTTAACCATAGACAAATACATAACCCATATAAGGATCAGCTGCCTACGGCAACTGAATAATCCACACTATATTGTGCACATTCGGCAACGAGACTATAAACCTTAGGAATATGTTCCAGAAACTGTTGAAAAACCATTAGACGAGTTCACTTGTCGAATGTATGGTTCAAAGGTATGTCAGACAACTGATGTAAATGCATTTCGGTACCAACTATTTTGTGCAATGGGAGGAGACATTGATTCATTACAGATACAACCCTGTAAGAATTACACATGGCAACCTTGATTTGTTTATAACACATACTTATGAATTATTAGAATAGTGAAGAACAAATTATTTTTGCACATTACTCAATGTTAATTGTATTACACAAAAAAAGATATATTTAAACCTATGGTAGAATGATGAAGACAAATTGAAAATTCAGTTTTTTCAGTACTTATATGTAAGCATTTTAAAAGTCAAAATGATACTATATTAATAAATCAAGATGTTTTTAATGCCTGATAATGACTTCAAGATTGCCGTTTGTCCCTTTAACAAAACAGTGTGAACGAGCCAATTGTCAAGCTACTGTCTGGATAAGATGCTTGGACGCCGACACAGAATACACTAGCGGATCCAGGGGAGGGGGGGGGGGGACATAATGGCTAACGCGCATAATGGCTAACGAGTGGTTTAATTAACACATTGTTAAATCCTTTTATTGAAAACAGACTTTTTTTATTCATACATGTATGTCCATGTTACTGTAGATAAAATATCAAACAATTTCGATGCACGCCCTCAGTATAAAAAAAAGTATCGCTCGGCGCATAATGGCTAATGAGTGGTTTAATTAACACATTGTTAAATCCTTTCATTTGAAAACGGACTTTTTTATTCATACATGTATGTCCATGTTTCTGTAGATACAATATCAAACGATTTCGATGCACGCCCTCTGTAAAAAAAATGTTCTCGCACGCTTCGCTCGCTCGACGCATAATGGCTAATGAGTGGTTTAATTAACACATTGTTAAATCCTTTTATTTGAAAACGGTCTTTTTTATTCATACATGTATGTCCATGTTACTGTAGATAAAATATCAAACAATTTCGATGCACGCCCTCAGTATAAAAAATGTTCTCGGTCGCTTCGCTCGCTCGACGCATAATGGCTAATTAGTGGTTTAATTAACACATTGTTAAATCTTTTCATTTGAAAACGGACTTTTTTTATTCATACATGTATGTCCATGTTACTGTAGATAAAATATCAAACAATTTCGTTGCACGCCCACTGTATAATTTTTTTTTCGCTCGCTTCGCTCGCTCGACGCATAATGGCTAATGAGTGGTTTAATTAACACATTGTTAAATCCTTTTATTTGAAAACGGACTTTTTTTATTCATACATGTATGTCCATGTTACTGTAGATAAAATATCAAACAATTTCGATGCACGCACTAAGTATACAAAAAATTATCGCTCGCTCAACGCATAATGGCTAATGAGTGGTTTAATTAACACATTGTTAAATCCTTTCATTTGAAAACGGAATTTTTTACCCTATCCATGCATTACCGCAACCGTTTTATGAGGCTAGTGACGGACCCGAAAATTGACTAAAAACTTACGCCCCCCCCCCCCCCCCCCCCCCCCCCCCCCCCCCCCCTAAGCTGAAATCCTGGATCCGCCCCTGGAATATCTCACAAGTAGGTTATGGGCGGAAACAAACTGAAGATGGCGAATTCGAAATAGATCGGATGGATAGTCCTGCAGCTTCTGATGCCGTTTTAGATTTACGTTCTTGCAAGGTACACGACAATGTAAGCTACCGAGTTGTGATTGCTTAGCAAATGACATGATGTGTAACGATATTTGAAAACACATTACATGCAAGCAATGATGATTCTGATGACCTATGGGTATTGATGACTTTGAAATGGAAGATCATGGCGACTTAAAAAAGGAGAGTGGACCTTTGTAAACGGCCGAACACAACACATACGAAGCGACAGTATCATGTCTGTGTTTTATATCCAGTTTTAACTCAATACAGTATCATGATATTTAAATAATACCTACAACTTGTGAATTATACTAATCTTTTGTGAAATTCCCGAATACGCCATAGACAATAGTATGACTAGCATCAATCATCCGATGTCTAATTTAAGGCTAACACCATACTAATCGTGTGGAAACTATTGACAACTATGTATAATAATTATAAGCAAATCACCAGCTATGATAGAATGTATGAAACAATTGTGTAAGTAGTGAATACTTTTGATTGTATTGCAGACTCGTATTTATAATTAAATATATGCATGGCATATACAAGTATTGTCTTTGTTTGATTATTTTGAAAGCCAGTCAATTTTAAATAATGTTGACATGGTACAAAACAAAACATGTATTAAATGAATTGAATTGAATTGGGCTTTAGGGCGCACCAACACATGAAAGGTTATATGGCGTCTAACAGGCATGAACATGCCAGGCTCATCCTCCATGTACATCGAGATCAAATATAGAAAATGGGCTTTGAACCTTCTCACCCTGAACAGCAGGGGTTTCAAGGGATCTAACTGTGTAGTGAGACCTTTTAAAATATTTTATTTTTCAGCGGAAGTGATTATCATAAATAATATGTGATATAATGTGAAACTGTAATTTAGAACGTATGCATTTAAACATAATTTCAAATTTAACGCGGCTCGTTTTAAATAGTTGCATACTATTTTCCAATTTTAAACCTATGTTTCTATTGCTATATAGTTTTACCTTAAACTAAATAATTCCACTAAATAAACATCATAATTGTTTAAAACTGTGTTTGCAATTTAAATATGACCGTATGTTTCATTTTAAGACAAACATATAAATATTGAATTAAAAATTCGAATTTTATCGCATTAAATTTACGACAATTTGTTCATATTTTACCGGCGATTTTTATAAATTAACTAAAACATAACCATTTGATTCATATGTTGTTGTTATTGTAGTTATTGTTGCTGCATTATCACACGACATGCATATAAAGATATATTTGCAATTTATTTTGTTTTCATCATTATTTGCAAATGTGTATGTTTTGCACAGAAGGTTTACGCTTTTCATTATCGTAAATTGTGTTTTATTTCTAGTTATTCCATTTATTTGTCATAATTTGTAAAAAGTATGTACAATCATCAACTATTCACATTTGTGAAAAACAATTGCAAAAACTGTATGGAGGATGTGAAAATCATATCAATATACACGTGCTAATCAAAATTCAACTAATTAAATTAAAGGGAATGTAGCGACACAGCCAAACAAACTCTGTTATTGAGAGTTTCGAAAAACTTGGAAAAAGGTGAAAGAATTATCAAAATCGGATGATAAACAAAAAAGATATAAAAGTTGTTCTAAAATGAATATGGGAGCCGCCATTTTTAGAACTATGACGTCATAGTTCCATATTACCATATATGAAATATTGATAAATATCATACAAAGAAAATTACTGCAAATGAATATATATTTTTTAATGTTGAAATAAATCATTATTGACATTAAGTATTACATATTTTTCATACAGTCGCTGTCATTTTTAGCTCTACTGGCCAGCAGAGCTTATGGGATGGTGTGTTGTCCGTCTTCCGTCGTCCGTCGTCCGTTAACTTTTCTTCAAACGACTTCTCCTCAGAAACCGCTTGGTCAATTTTGACCAAACTTCACATGGATGATCCTTAGATGAATGCTTTTTAGATTTGTTAAAATTAGGTCAGCGCTACATCCAAGATGGCTGCCATTACCATATATGGTCGAAACCTTAAAAAATCTTCTTGTCCAGAACCGCTGGACAGATTTCAACAGTTTTTCTTTTAAAATGATCGCCAACGCCTAGACTATCAAGTTTGTTCAAATGAAGTCCCCGGGGGTGTCCGTCGTCCGTCCGTGCGTGCGTCCGTGTGTTAGTCAACTTTTGCTTTTGTACACTCTAGAGGCCACATTTCTGAAGCAATCATCATGAAACTTTGTCAGAATGTTTGTCTCAATAAAATCTCGGTCAAGTTCAAAAATGGGTCATGTGAGGTCAAAAACTAGGTCACTAGGTCAAATACTTGAAAAAAATCTTGTGTACACTCTAGAGGTCATATTTGTTACCCAATCTTGATGAAAATTTGTCAAATTGTTTATCTTAATTATATCTTGATCTAGGTTCGGAAATGGGCCACATGAAGTTAAAAACTAGGTCACTAGGTCAAATATTGGAAAAACTCTAGAGGCCATATTTTTGACCCGAGCTTGATGCAACTTTGTCAGAATGTTTGTCTTAATTATATCTTGGTCAAGTTTGAAAATGGGTCACATGGGGTTAAAAACTAGGTCACTAGGTCAAATACTTGAAAAACCTTGTGTACACTCTAGAAGCCGTATTTCTCACCCAATCTTGATGAAACTTTGTCAAAATGTTTGTCTTAATTATATCTTGGTCAAGTTCAAAAATGGGTCACATGGTGTTAAAAACTAGGTCACTAAGTCAAACTTTGGAAAAACCGTGTGTACACTCTAGAGGCCATATTTTTGACCCGATCTTGATGCAATTTTGTCAGAATATTTGTCTTAATTATAGCTTGCTAAAATTCGAAAATGGGTCACACAGGGTCAAAAACTAGGTCACTAGGTCAAATACTTGAAAAACCTTGTGTACACTCTAGAGGCCATATTTCTGACCCGATCTTGATGAAACTTTGTCGAAATGTTGTCTTAATTATATTTTGGTCAAGTTCGAAAATGGGTCCCACGGGGTCAAAAACTAGGTCACTAGGTCAACTACTTGAAAAACTTTGTGTACACTCTAGACGCCATATTTTTGACCAGATCTTGATGAAACTTTCTCAGATTGTTTATCTGAATTATATCTTGATCAAGTTTCAAAATGGGTCACATGGGATCAAAAAACTATGTCACTAGGTCAATATTGGAATTTGCTTGTGGGCACTCCAGAGGCCACAATTTTGACCTGATCTTGACCAGCCCTTAAAACCTGTCCTTGATCGATTATAATGGAAAATTGATTGAATAGTACCAACATTGCCGATAATCTATTATGGCTTCACGAAATCAGGTGAGCGATTCAGGGCCATTATGGCCCTCTTGTTTTTTTTTTGTTGTTTTTTTTGTTGTTTTTTTAATTTTCTTTTTTGAATTATTTCTTTGATTTTTTTTTTTTTTTAGCTCTATGTTGGACCAGCCTGACCAGTAACAGAGGAGTTATGGCTCTTGATTCAGTTAAAAATGCTATATTTTGCCTCGTTAATACGATAGGGCCTTCATTTTTCATCTGATCTTTACCGAACTTTAACAGATTCTTTAGTTATGGCCCTTGATTTAGTTCAAAAGCTGTTTTTTGCCCGAAACTTCCAAAAAAAACGTAAATGGCAGTCACTCGATCGCTTCATTGATGTTATAAGAGCCATGTTAGCCAGTAGAGCGTCCACAGGCCCTCTTGGGCCTATTGTTTCCGTATTAATCAGTCAAGTTTCATATTTATCAATATTCCATATATGGTCAATTAGAACCGTGATGTCATAGCTCTCAAAATGGCCGCTTCCATATCCGTTTCAAGAGAAACTTCAAATGATCATATCTTCTTTCTTTATCACCCTTATTCAAGTATTTCAAAACTCTCAATAATAAAGTTGGTATGGTTGTGTCGCTACATTCCCTTTAAAACACTTAGAAAATATCTACCATGTTGTTACTGTACACTATGAAGTAGACGAAATATAGCGATTTAAAGAGACATACTACGGTGTCCGGTTGGGGCCGATACAATGTCGCATTGTCGTGGACGACAATGCGACGCCCGACAACGCGACATCGCGACATCGCGATACGACAGTGCGACATTGCGAAACGACAACTCCACAATGCGATACGACATCGGGACATTGCGATACGACATCGCGACAATTATGTCGTGATGTCGTATCGCAATGTCGCAATGTCGTATCGCGATGTCGCGATGTCGCATTGTAGGGCGTCGCATTGTCGCGCACGACAACGCTACATTATCTTGTATTGTCGTAATGTCGCCCACGACAATGCGACATTCTTTCAATTGTCGTAATGTCGCCAACGACATTGTCGCCAGCGACGCACGACATCACGGCGCGCGACATTTTGCTTATAAAGTCGTTCGTCACGCACGACATTGTCGCCAACGACGCACGACATCTTGTTATAATGTCGCGATGTCGCCGGCGACGCACAGCATTTTTCTTATAATGTCGCGATGTCGCGTTGCCGGAACTACTTTTTCTTATAATGTCGCTCCGTCGCCGGCGACGCACGACATTTTGCTTATAATGCGTCGTAATGTCGCGTTGTCGTGCGCGATGTCGCGTTGTCGAGCGCCCACGTCTCTGCGACATTGTATCTGGCCCCAACCGGACACCGTAACATTCAGCAATTTCGCTTTGTTTTCACCCAGAATTTAAAACATGGATCTATCCGTTGATGTTAAAGTGAAAATTAAACCGTTCTAGCAGACAGTAATTTAATTTCAAAATAACGTGATTGCAGCTACAGCGAAACATGGAGTGTTTAGAGTTCGTGACAACTGCATAGTTCTGTAGGTGAGAAGGTTCTATGTTCATTCTGCATTCTGTTTGATCTGGAATGGTGTGAAAATACCTTATCGAAGGTTCTATTTTTACCGTCATATGCATACCATCTTCGGGATGGCCCCGAATTTCGGTTCTATTGACATTTTAAATATAGAGTTCTGCTTAACCCAGGGCTAGAGTACGTGAACGGTAGCAAGCACTTTTTCACTACCGCTCATAAACAGTCTCACTCAAACCGAAACTGCAATAGGTTTTGTATATTTTTTGTATTTATCGTGTTTGACGATTTCCAAATTCCTCCTTTCATACCTTTTTATCTAGATGTAAGTGGGGTAGGGTGGGGGCATGGTATATTCTTTCCTTTGTCGCCATATAACCTGTGTACGTCAGTGCACCGTAAAACCCAATTCAACTTAATAATTTGTGCACACCATATATGACAAATTTTATATATATAGCCACGTATTAATATGAATGCCTGGTTTTAATTAACATAATGCGAAAACATTAATATGCAATTAAATGGGATTTTTACCATTACTTCTCAAGCGTAGAAAAACATTACACGCTAGTTAAACAAGTATTGACTAGGGGTCTAGGAAGAGCATAGGAATACACTTTTGTAGACGTTTGATTTATTTTGATGTGTGCAAATGTGAAAAACAGATCTCGAGATTACCGTATGTCCATTAAGAGTACATTTACATTTACCAGCACATATATTCTGCTGTGCGAAATAATCTCTTGTAGAGAAACCAGAATTCGAATGTTGCCGTTTGGGACAAGCCTGCCCCTTATGCCCCCTCACCATTCAATAACGGGGGCATATAAACGTCAACTCTTATCAGAAATTCAATTCTGTATTTAAAATATAATCCAATAATTGTATTGTCACCAAGACATTTATATGAAACCGAAAAACACACATACACAAAAAACAAACAAAAAAAAAACACAACAACCACAACAACAACAAAAACATACTAGTATCGAAATCGAAAAGTCAATGTTACCGTCTTATTAATCGGGCATTATAGATACTATAAATCACCATACATGCACCTTCATTTTACGAGATAAAGGTAACACGGCAATCTTGAAGAAGTTATAACACATCTATCACCTCGAGTTAGTAATCCTGTATCAATTTGACTTTAAATCTGCTTGCATATACATGTAATTAAATAATACATTCGCGTGTTTAAACAATATTAATATTGCGGTGTGTCTCTTTAAAACAATGATGACGCAAATATTGCTACATCGATACTTTTATTGACGGTACTATAGTTCAGATTATATGTAAATTTGTTTATTAAAGTTTAATCAAAGTTAAGCTCATACCAAGTACAAGTCGAACAAAATGAATAAATCGACACTTATTGTGCTTAATATCGCCATTCTGTAAACTATTAGCACTGTAGCACTTTATATGCCTAAAATCGTTATTATGTATACGTGAAATTTGCCATCTTTCGTACCAACTAATAATTTGATGATGCTTTATTTCGTACTATATATACTCAGCAAAAATAGAAACGTCCCTCTTTTAAACTGTGATTGCATAGGGTTGACTTTGTTACACTTTGTACACCAATCTAGATATAATTTCGTCATTTTATACTTATCATTCAATCATTCTGATCAATATTAATAATCATCAAAACCCAAAGTTTGTCTGTTCTGCTAAAACACGTTTTATTCAAATTGCGAAATCACTATATTTTTATTATAAAGGGGTGTAATCTGAAAATATTCATTCTTGAAAGCTGTATGGCGCAAGATCAGCGTATTTTCTCTGTTTTTGTGGTGATGAGGTCATTCTCTGTTTATTTCAATATAACAAAACTGTGTTAACTCAAAGTTTTAACCACAAGACCCGGAAATGCTGTTTAAACCAAATCAAGGGGAATAAGTTTTCCCACAAGTTTGATTCAAAATTGTTTTCATGACAGTGCTGGCCTTTAACAAAAGTATTGGCATATAAGATTAAATAAAATATAATTTAATTGTGTCTAAATCTATGGGTAAAGCTGGGGACGTTTCTATGTTTGCTCAGTATATATCCTGTTTTTTGGTACGGTTGGTCCTATAAAATATTGGGTGTACAAAACACGTTTTTGCAGCATATTGATCTTAATAAACCGAGTTAATGCATGACATTTGACATATATAAAACTCCTGCTAGGTATCTGTCTGTAAACGAACATCATATTAAAATGAAGACATTTCGCTAAAAATGAAGAAAATGTAAGTTGATCCACTTTAAACCTGGAGTGCTTTTTGGGTACTGGTATTAATAGCAGTATTGTCAGTTGTTCAATTAAATCCTATATTAAGGTACAATACGTATAGTGAGCATTGTGACAACGCAGTATGTCATTTATATGGCTAACTGCAGCAGCTGATGGCATACTGCTGCAGTACTACATATGATTTTTAAGATGACTTAAGGTATCGAGGGACTGCTGCAGTATGCCATCACTCAGTATGATGTACTTCGAAGAAGTGGGGGCTATATAGGAATCACTTTGTCCGTCGCTTCCAGTCGCGTCGCGTCCCGTTTTATTATTTAACAGATAATAGTTACATTGTTCATGTTTGGTATGATGTGAAAATACATTATAAAAACCCTCTAAGGTTACATTCCACTAATTATACAGACTTCATAAAGTTACACTCCACTAATTGTTACATCAGATTGCATTCAGTTATTAATGATTGTCTTGTTATTTAACGGATTATGGTTTCAAATTTTCTTTTTCTTTTTATATTATATGTTCTGTGATGAATTATAGATATTTCCCAGTTTGAGAAAATCTATAACATAGCTCTTACTATACTTTGCTATCTCGCCTAGTGTGCAAAATAGCACAGTGGCCAGATGTTGGGAACTACTTTCTTAACCCCGCCCCTTCTTCTAAAAATAAAGTGGTAGGCTAAAACCCATGAATTAAAAAATAGACTGTTAGAATAAATAACTAAAAAAATATAAATATTATTTGAAAACTATTTAAATGAAAAGTAAATAAATAAAACTAATAATAAATGAACTTGATTTATATTTAAATTCTTTTGTTAAAAGGTTGAATTTATTTAAGGGTTAAAATAAAAGGTATCCAATTGTCTTTGACCGTCTGCAACTACTGAAGCTCAAAACACATCTTCTAGACTTTTTATCTTGGCAGCAGATTGAAGAACTGTTAAAAACTTCTGAATTTGAAGAAGTAAGTGGTACTGACATTTATGCCTATGCAACCAAAAATTGCTGGAAATGCCCCTGAACCCCATCGTATACAGAACGGTTCCAGTCTGCATACTGACGTCATTTCGATTTTTTCAAATTCATCACTGATATTCGGCAGGTGCCCTCCTGATATTTCAGGACTTAATCCGCGGTGCGATAATTCGGTGTGCATATAATCCTAATACATTTAGGGATTCACGAACCTTTGGGGACCCTTTTAAAAATATATAGAAATATTAAACACACATTTGAGGAACGTTTGATGCTTTTGTCTGGCGTGTCCAGATTGGGTCATAAAACTTGGGGTTTGGTCCATAGCCACAATATTGTTTATACCAATTACAGTGTTTTGACACATCGTGTAGATGATAATCTTGTATGTCAAGATTCAAGTCAATATATTTAGAAATACAGAATTAGTTGGCTCCACAAAATTGCTGCAACAGATGTACAGACCAACTGACCGACCGACTGACCAACAGACCGCCCGCCATGGTTACTCAAGTATGCCCTCACTCAATCTTCGTTTTAGGGGGTATAAAAGCAAGTGTTTCTGCGTTTTGTTGTAGGAAAGGTCAGTTTACCCGAATTCAACAATTACATGTCGAGACTTAAAGAAATATCAACAGATCGGACAGGGAAAGTAGCATTCAAGGAGAACAGTCAACCACAAAACACAGAAACAAACACGCAAACAGACAAATAAGAAGACAAAAGTAATATTAAATGCAAACGACATCACAAACACAAAAGGGTTGACAATAGGGCTACCGCCTTGGAACGGTAAGTTAAATCTTATTTAACTGCAATTTCGAAAGCTCCTTTGAACGGATATTTAATCTGATTTCACTACCTAGATTAATTAACGTCATTCTAGTCTTCACAAAACTGACCCATAATACGTATATTGCAATAAATGCGTGTTGTTTTTCAGCAATTTGTTCATGTCCAATCGATTTGTACTTAATAGTTTAAAGTGTATTTTGTAACTGCTAGTAAAACAGTAGGCGAACTCGAAGACATCGTGTAGGTCCGCAATATGCCATGTGGGAAAATACAGCAGAAAAAAACGCCACATGGCAGTGTGTATCTAATTAAACAAACAACATTTACGAACACAATACATTGGATAAATTAAACGAAACAATTAAATTATCAAGAAAATAAGTTTTATTCATTCTACTATTACAAGTTCTGCAATTTAACATAGCTTTGACTAAGTTTTCAGATTTCCACCTAGAAAATAAATTTCGTAGAATTTGACTGTTTTATGTTTTATTACACGAAATAATGAACCACGTTCATTTTTATATACTGAACCAAACAACTAACACACCAGTAGACAATACCTTTAATATCTCAATCATAACAATCAATGAATCAAAACAAATTTTATTCTGAACGAGACAAATATCTTGGCAATCACGACAGTAAATTAAAAAAAATTCAAATCACCTGCCTCCAATTGTACCAGCCGGCATATAATAAGTTCATCATGTTCATACATTAAAGGTTTTATCTACTGGTGAGTTAGCCGTTTGGTTCAGTATATATATGATTTTATCAAGTTGTTTTATTTCGACAAATTAATAGGAGTTTTTGTTACCACAATGTCAAAACTAACAAAGCACTGCTGCACGTTGCCATATGAAAAAGTACACATGTAACACTGCGACGCAGTATGCCATACTGCAGTAGTAATCCATATAAACTGCTTCAGTGAGCCATATAAATGGCAAACTGCAGCAATATAGCATACTGCGTTGTCACAGAGCGTGTATTAAAATATGCTTTTAACGTCAAATAAAATACAGCTATTTTGAAGACGCTAACAGGTTATTTTATACAATTGTAATACCTCTTATCATGTTATTATATTAAACATAAACAAGGGTTTACCATTAAAAAAGGAACTATGACTTTCAAACCAATGAATGCAAACTGTATTGTTCAATTAGTGTATAACTATGGGAATAAAATATTTGTCTCTGGAATTTGCCAAAAACATGTACCAAATATTGTTACAATTAAAATCTTATTATAAATTGATTTGATGTTCTTTATGATTGTTAAGTTTATATAGTCTACCTAGAGCCAACAACCCTCAGACAAACTGGCATGTGCTACCTTCAACTGTTGCTGATGTCCAAGGGTAAGATAGTAGGAAGCCTGTGAATAAACTGTCTCTCAGAGCCTGTTCTTGTGCCAGTGCATCTGAAATATTTTTATAGTATTAAAAATGGAGAGAAAATTCTCATGACGTGTACCTGCATAACATATACAAAAGGACATATTTAAAAGTTGTTTAACTATTTTAAAATACAGCTCCAAATAATCAACTGTTATTTAGAATAGGCTTCAAGCTAGATGACCCAGGGGATATTTCCCCATGGGTGGCGACGGACACCCGGGGCCGATGCTGGTTGGATGGCTGTATCCGTCTGTTCATGTCCAGAAAGTGTATATATGGTAATAGGGTGGGGATCTCAACGGTTTCCAAGTTATGACTGAGGGGCTACGTCACCGGGGGTGGGGCTGGACCCTGGGGCCGATGCTGGTTAGATAACCGTCTCCTCACGCTCAGTATTTAAGCGTATAACCGTGGTTTCGGAGAAGAAAATATTTTAAGGTTTTTACCTTTATATGTCTATGTAAAACATGTGACCCCTGGGTTGGGAACAAATTTGACCCCATGGTCTCGATTTGAACAAACTTGATAGATGGAACGTGCAAAATATTAGACCTCTAGCTCATGTAGTTTCAGAGAAGAAGATTTTTTTCAAAGATTTTCCTTTATAACTATTCGTAAGTCTGTGGCACCCGGGCCGGGGCAATATTTGACCTCAGTGTCACCATTTGGGTAAACTTGGTAGAGGACCATAAGCTGATGCAACATGCAATATATGAGAACGCCATGCTTTGTGGTTCTGGAGAATATTTTTCAATATTTAATAAAGTCTATGTAAAATGTGCACACTCTCCATCTACAAACTTTGGACCCTGGGGCACAGCCATTTTTGAACCTGATGACTTTATTTGAACACACTTAATAGTCTAGACGTTGGTGATCATTACTAAAGAAAACTGTCGAAATCTGTTCAGCGGTTCTTGTGAAGAAGATTTTTAAGGGTTCAACTTTTTATAGTAACGGCGGCCATCTTGGATGTCGCGTTGATCAAATTTTAACAAAAGTGAAGGCCATTGATCTCAATAGCATTTATGTCAAAATTGGTCAAAATAGTTCAAGCAGCTTATGAGCTGCTTCTTCTTCTTCTTCTTCTTCTTCTTCTTCTTCTTCTTCTTCTTCTTCTTCTTCTTCTTCTTCTTTTCTTCTTCTTCTTCTTCTTCTTCTTCTTCTTCTTCATCTTCTTCTTCTTCTTCTTCTTCTTCTTCTTCTTCTTCTCATGATCAGGAGCACGTTTCATAGTAATAATGGTCACAGCGCTTAGAAACTTTAAAGGTTTAAAGGTATGTTCATCTCAGGCTGGAATAGTGCACTGAACATTTTGGAGTCCTGACGTCATCTAAGATGGCCGCCGCTAGCGTTTATATGAAAATCTTGTTATCACTGTATCTCATGAATTTATAATTTGATTTAAATGAAATTTCACATATTGTAAAGTTCAGGGTTTAATCAAGGTCTATTTGTGCAAGAATACCAAAGAATGTCTCTACGACATGTCGTCATGACGTCAGTGACGTTACAATTTTATTAAAAGATGATTTTTTTTCTCACTTATTGCATTTTTTAGAAACTTCCGCGCTTAGCGCATGCGCCCGAGAAGCTTTCTAGGCTGCGTACAGCTAAATATAGCCTGGCTGAAGCCCCGCCTTTTGTTGTGTAAGATTCAGTACAGACGTGAAAGTTCACAGAGGTCAGCAGATATAACTTTCAGGAAGGATAAACTATAGGTAAAATAATCCCCATCAGCTATGATCATTAAATTCATTAAAAAAAAATCTCGTTTTTGAAAATTTAACATCCATTGAAATTCTGCATGGTGTATAATTCTTGAGATATTAGCTGACAGGTGCCACAGGAGGTCTATGGGAAAGTATTTAGTTTTCTGCAACCTTTAACTGTTTTTGATATTTCTGGGTCTCTGGAGCGCTTGACGTTTTACGGCAAGTTAAGCGTCCAGTGAAGCATTGTCGTAAAAACAAACAAAACGAAGCACGATGTGCACGAATAAGACCGAGGTATAATGATGTGAACGCCGGGCGAAGGGAGGCGTAAAACAATAAGAACCAAGTGTGTCCCCTCGCGAAAAATACACACCGAGACCTGTATTTTACTGCTTTGTTCGAATGAACTCTCATCCAACTTACGAATAGTCTGCTCCACAGCCGTCAATAAAATAGACTGTTTGAGTGAAACAGTGGGACATGCGCCGTGGAGCAGTCTAACTTACGAAAACAAAAGTGACGTGACGTCAATATTGTGACGTCATCTGACAGTTGTGACGTTGTTTTGGGACCTGCATTTGACGGATTTGTCCTAATGAATCTCCGCATACTTACGGAATTATTTTAAGAATTTGTCTTATCTTTTGCTGATTCAGTCTAGATCATTCAATATATTAATGCTGCTTAGCAGCAGGTTTCTTGTTATGTTATTTTACTGAAAAATCGATCAGTGTCATTGTCTCGGTCAACGCTGAAAGTTTTAACTTCATGACGTCATCCAAAATGAAATTGTGTAATCGCTATATCTACTTCATTTATGATTGGATTTTGATACAAATTTCACAGCATGTAGAAAATAAAGTCCAGTTGTGCAAGAATGTCAAATATTGACATCAAGTCATCCCAGATGGCCGCCAGTGGCGTCATGATGAAAATACTATTATCGCTAGATCTCAAAAGTTTATGGTCGGATTTGTATGTATGAAACTTTCACAGATTGTAAAGGTCAGGGTCTAGTTGTGCAAGAACATAATTTGCCACCATTACGTCATCATAAAGATGCCGCCAGTGAAGTCATAATTTTTCATTTTTCCATCTGACAGTTTTTTCGTTGAAATTGTATTGGAAACATCATAAAAGGTTTAATCTAAATGATAATTGACCATTGTTTCTACAAAATTTGCTTTGTTTAACCTACTCAAATAGTTTATCATATTAGGATAAATCGTTATGGTTACGGCATTGGTTTATTTGATTTTACTTCAGATTGAAGGTGAAAACAACAGGAGTATTGCTTTATTATTTATAACTGTAAATAGCAACAACTGATTACCAACAAGACTCCGTGGTGTAGAGGTAAAACGTTCATGTTACAAACAAAAACTCTTTTTTTTTAAAAATAAATTCTGAAGTCATATATTATCGATGTTACCTATAATTAGGCTAAATAAAACGTGATAATTTACGCATCGACTATTTCTGGCTTACATACCGACTGTTTGGCCGTTCGTCGAATTGAAACTACTTCACCCGCGACTTATTTATATTCATGAGTTAGTATTAGTTTTAGTATAGCGTCTGTAGCTTTGGATGTTCGTCGAACTGAAACGGCTTAAACCGCGAAGCATTCATACTCACCATGCAGTCATCGTCGGAACCCACGTTTGATTGACTACAATTCGAATGGAGTATAACGTATCAAACGTGGGTTCCAGTTAGTACCACGCAAACAAGCATATCCGATTATCGCGCATCCAGTTTGAATGACCCATGTTGTACACTGCTCAGTTTTACGTCACATAATTTAAAATTCAGATTATACATAAAATACATCAAATCAAAGTCAATGTCATTAATTTAAAATCAATATATGAATAAACTAGTACGTGTTGATATTGGGGTTGCAAAGTACTACATAAATCTACAGTCCCTTGGTTATCGAAACATGAATAGTGTGCATTAATCAACAGTAATATACGGGTACCGTGGATTTATTGGAACACGGAATTATCGCAGGCAGGTATGTTAATTGATTGTATCTTTCTATCTGTTTATCTCATTTAATAAATTATTTTATCACATAACTTACGGTGTGGGTGTGGAATAACACCATTCTATATTTTCGATATACCACTAGTTATATAAGTATGCAAATGAGCCTAGTATGCACTGTCAAAAAAAATCGATAATGACTATGATCCAATTCCCACGGTTTATGTCGGTTTCACGTGTTAAAGCGACAGACAAAATGCAATAAAGTTATGTGATAAATAGAATCTAACATTATTCAATTTATTAAACTATATGTAAATTATATGTATAATCTGAATTTGAATAAATTCAATAATGAATGATTGATTGAATTGATTGAATTGGATTTTATAGTCGCACCAACAGCTAAGGTCATATGGCGACTTTCCAGCTTCCATTGGTGGAGGAAGACCCCAGGTGCCCCTCCGGACACTTTTCATGCACGGGCGGGCACCTGGGTAGAACCACCGACGTTCCGCAAGCCAGCTGGATAGCTTCCTCACATAAAGATTCCTAGGTCCCTGAGGGATCGAACCTACAGCGGTGAGGGGCAAGTGATTTCAAGTCAGACGTTAACCACTCGGCCACGGACGCCCCAGTACTCATGTAAGATCCTCTATCTAAATAATGGGTCTGACTTTAAATCTTAAAGACAATAACCCGCCAAATAACGGGAAACAACACAACACAACCGTTTATCAAAACTCTATATCCAGGTGTTTATGTCATATAATAATGTTTATTATATAACCTATAAATAGACGCGTTTTCATTGGCTAAAAAGTAATTTTTTAGAAAAAATATCTAGCGATATTGACCTGTTTTTTTCTGATATTGACCAGTTTTCTGATATTGACCAGTTTTCAGTTTTTTTCTGATATTGACCTGTTTTCAACAATATGATAAATTGAGGGTTATATAATAAAACAGTTATGGACTTTTCAGCTGTTATACATGATGTTGATATGTACCAAAAAATCATTATTGACCTCGGCTATCGCCTCGGTCAATAATGATTTTTTTGGTGCATATCACATCATGTATAACAGCTGAAAAGTCCATAATTGTATAATATGTGTCGATTAAAAAGTATAGGTTTATTCACTTGTTCTTACTCGTGATTGAATATTCGTAAACTAATGTTTCAGTTGGTAACTCTTAATTCGACGCTCCAGTTTTTTGGGTTTGGCCTGGCTGGTTAAAACCGTTTATATTGTGTCTATTGAGTTTGGATTCTCAAAACATGTAAGATATAAATAATTATATTGAGAAACTATGGAAGACGGATGCGGCCATTTCGACTTTTCGAATTTGCGCCTTTTCGAACACCCGGAAAGTCGCAAACCACGGAGGCAAAAGTTGCGAAGTTGAGATTTTGGGCGAAATTTCGACTCGCAATGTCGCGAACCCGAAATTGTAAATCTTTTCGCCTCCGGCTTTTCGGGTTTGCGACTTTTCGCCATCGACTTTTCGAGATTCCTATGTATCCTTCCCCTCTCTCCGGGGCGGCTCTAAATAACATATAATGTGTTG
The DNA here is from genome assembly GCA_037043455.1 of Cyrtodaria siliqua. NCBI lineage: Eukaryota > Metazoa > Mollusca > Bivalvia > Adapedonta > Hiatellidae > Cyrtodaria > Cyrtodaria siliqua. The sequence continues at coordinate 52,712 of JAWPHD010013022.1, forward strand.
ATGAGCCATTAAACAACATTCAGTCAATTAATCAACATCCATCAGAATCACAAATTTGACCTATTCTGATCGCGAAAAACACCTGGCTCGGAATTATTTAATTAAAGCTTTGATCTGTAATAACTTGATATATTTATTTAGTTGAAGATAACTACTTTCCAAAACAGTGAGGAAAATTAAAATCGTGAAAAGGTTTTGCAAAGTTATTAGCTGTATATATACAAACTGTGTTTTCTTTAACGAGGTTCAGAACGCCTGGCCCCCAAAATATTTTTATGAAGTACTTGACAGATATTATTTGTGTTTAAATATATTTAAAGCCTATGTTATGTAGTTTATCTGAATTTAAAAATGAATAATATGAGAGAGTTGAATTGCTGAGTAAAGATAGTTGTATGTGTTGAATGTGTGTATATACATAGGGTCCTATATGGACGTTTATTGTTAAATCGTTATTGTGTATATGCCGTTTGAAAATTCCACGAAGGATAATTTAAGTGGTCTACGAAAGATTTATGGAACCATGTTTTATCAAGTATTTTGAAAGTTTTCTAGAATAAGTCTGCATTAGTGTAATGCCTGTAGTTCTATAAAGGCTATGTCAACAATAACATCTCTGAAAATATCTGTTCTTATGTCCGAGTAAAACACGCAGTCGAGTAAGAAATAGAGTTCGTCTTCTATCTCCCCGGCGTTACAGAAACTTCACAGTCTCTCCTCTGGTGTCTCTCCAACGTATCTGCCAGTTCCGATCTTTAGCGGTAGGATAAAACATCTAAACTGTGCAAGGACTGATCGCTCAATCCTACTGAGTGTAATAGTCACATATTTTTCCTTTATAAATTGACTTTTAAAGACATATATGTCTTTAGTTTTGGCATAGCAGTTATTTTTCGAGACCAAATGTTTGCATAATAACCCCTAATAATAGTGTTTACAGTTGTCAACTTTACAGCGGTTTTGTTGTTGTAATGATCAGTTATATTTAGTGTCCGTATGATATGTTTTACGTCACTATACCAATTATTAACACAAAGATCCAGTCATTATTAGAAGTACGCTTTGTCAACCTATTGTCTCTAAAACTAATCATTCTATTCCATAATATTGTTCTTGCATATCATTTACATTCTGCGCGTTGACGTCGCCCACTGCTAAAGTTGTGCATGTTTATTTACACAATGACGTCATGCAACTGTCAATGTTGATATCAGCGCGTTTTATCTTCCCCCATGTGTAAGATCATGCTTTCCATCTCCCATGTAAAACGCGGATAACCTTATCCGGTATAATAATAATAATAATACTAATAAAAGCTTTATTTAAAGAAGGTAACACATTAGAGTTATATAACATACACCATATACATCTTATTTTCAATGTGGCCTTCTGCAAAAAAGCATACATGCACGCACGCACGCACGGATGCACACACACACACAATATGCATATATACATCGACAAACACTCCATTAGTTAATTTTCTAGAAACAATATAAAAGATCATGAAATAATACAGTATAAGCGGATTCTTACTCAAAATTCAGTTATATGTTTACTTTGTTATATTGTTATCTGAACAATTAATCGTTAAATGATAATACATTACTTTGCAATAAATGTGATCTGTATCTATATTTAAATGAATGTAACGACGGTGATGAACGAAACAATATATAACTAGTCATACAAATCGAGCAGCCTTTCTTTAGTTGGTATTTATACACAGATCGAACATTACGTGCTAACTGCAGGAAGTTTTAGTTTGTTTAACTTTGGGTCAGCACATGACCGTCTCAGCGCTGAAAAGTAAACATTAGTGACTGTATAAGTTATTGTTGTAGCAGTGCCGTTCAAGGAATAATTTAATAAAGTGCTTATTGTGTTAATGAAAATAAATATCGAGTGTTCTTAATTAGTGTTATAAGTATGAAATTCTGGAAAGGGATTTAGTGGATAGTAACACTCTATTACGATACACTGTATTTGAATACGTAACTTACTTGGGTTAGTTTCTTTTTCTTTTATTATTAATAATTATATACTATTCGTTGTTGAACCTTATGCTAGTCTAAATATACTTTCTCGTTTTATCGTTTTATATTAGCCAGGTAAACATATTTGGCAAGTTTATTCAATAAAGTTGAATTGTCCGTATTTAATAAAGATTTACATTTTCCTATAGTGGGTCAGTTGCCAAACTGATTTGGCAAACGTCTTTCTGAGGACAGGCACGAATAAAATGATATTCATTCTCAATAGCATTACGAGTGCAAAAGATGCTTTTTCCTCAGGATCTGACTATATTTTTAAATAAACTTTCCTCAATGGCTACATTATGAGACGAACACTTTAGTCTTTTAAGTGCTATCCTATGTTCGTTATTGTCGACATATTTGATATATATTTTTATATGCAAATGATGTTTTTAATTTGTCGTATGTATAGAGTTTAGAAGATGATGCTAGGGTCGCAAACCAGTTTTGCAAATGTTGGTCATAAAGTCTTTGATTCTGCTTGATTCTCATAATTGTGTCTGTTACTCCCAAAGGATCACCTTTATCAGTATTTATTTCTATCACCTAACTCAACTGTAATTGTGTAATGCATTGATTGTTCAACAGATAGTTAAAACCAATATCGTTCAGGACGTTGAATTTTACAAGTCCATCATCATCATCATCATTTAACTGTACTTGAACTTAAAATTATTCTTTGTTTACGTAAAACAATTAAAGGTACTTTCCACAACTCCGCATTGACAGCAGCGTTTGGGGTTTGGTATCTCACTTTGCGTATTCTCTCAATGTCAGGAGAAGAATGGAAACCCCATTTTACCTAATATCATTGAATCAAAGAAATTTATCTTTTCACTGAGATCTAGTTTGACGATTTCCAATAAAGCATTTAGTGAAACTCGCAACTCGCAGACTGATCAGGGTTTACAATGTTCATCTGCTGATCAGTCGTTCTCCAAAACACCCCATTGTCATTTAAATGAAATGGTCTTAATTCAAAGAAAGAACAGTCTATTATATATATGTAGCGGGTTAAAGGTTAAGTTCTACTCTCAAACAAACATTCTGTATGTACAATCAGTACAAATGCCGTTTTGATTTGCGACACGATTGTATTGAGTGAATTACAAATGGCCGACTGTTGATCAGTCATTTTCACCAAAACACCCCTTTGTCACATAAATGGAATGGTCTTAATTCAAAGATAAAACTGTCCGTTATTTATAAGTAGCGAGTTAAGGGATAGGACATCAGCATTATCATCGTGTAAATAATTTGCAATATCATTTTTTTAAAGATGATAAATAACATGGGAGATAAAACCTCGCCCTGCTTAACACCAGTATAACTTTTAAAATAGTCAGATATATGTCCATTAATCCTAACACCTGGTTTAAAGAATTATACTAAGCCTTTAACTCGTTAACACATGTTGACGTAATACTCGTTTGCAATGATTTAAACAATATTTCATTTCTATATACTAAGTCAAATACTTTTCTAAAATAAATAACAGAACAATAATGTTGTTTTCTTTCATGTTTAATTGTTTTATTTGTAATAGATTGTTTAATAAAACCACCCTCTATTGTACTTTTATGTTGCCTAAATCCAAATTGAGTGTTTGTTAATAAATTGTTATCGCCAGTCCATTTGCTTGTTCAATCTGATATATGTATTTATGTCTCTCTTAAGAAAATAAACATAATGTCACAGTTATTTTTAGTAAACTTAAGACTAAGTAAGAAATAATTATTCCACGTGTCTAACACCATGCACCGATTTCTCCTATGAGATGATAGACGTGTGTCACTTTTCACAAAAACAAAACGTCTACCATCGGGTGAAGGATTTCCCTATAATCGAAGCCAGCAGTTAAATAATCTATGTATTACATTTTCAATCAGTTTATGTACGATTTCAACCGAAACTATTCGCTTTGTCGAACGTTATCGGCGGATGACGTTGACGTTATCAACACTTTATTGACGTCATGACTCAACGTCACAGTTAGTTATTTTTGTGTTCGGATTTAGTTATTAATATTTAGAGATTATGAATATTCTTTCACTGAAAATTCCCAATCTTTCACCTATAGAAATGTAATATAAAAAAAGCTAATTAATACATTAACTTAATGTGAACATTTTATAGTTTCAGTTTGTGTGTGCACAAACATAGATGAAAGTCAGGATGTCCAAGACTGCCCGGCTGGTGCGGAGCATCACATCCAAGAGGTCCCGCTTGATGGGAAGCTTGGTAACCCTCGGTATTTTCCTATGTGTCGGACAGTTTCTTATGGCAGCAAAATATGGTATTTTTGTTATTTCATTTAGTACGCGTTTGAAGTGCATAACTACAATACTAGTAATAATAATTAAATTTAAAAATAAATCTAACATGACTATCTACATATATCCAAGGCAACTATCGAAACTGAATAACTTAAATACATATCTAGCATTCAATGTTTAAAGATTGACATTAAACATTTAGGTATTCATGGAAGGTCTTGTCTTTTGAATATGTATGCATGATTGGGGTTTAACGTCGGGTTTAACCATCGTTCAGTCACAGCATGACGGTGTCTGCTTGTAGCAGTGACCTCAATATTCACCAATATAGTGCTGCCACACTGGAATATCATGCCGTAGTCACATGCTATGAAATAAAATTATGTGTCATGACATTTTCATTTTAAAAATTTCACATCTGTTTTTAAGCAGAAACCTTTAAAATTAAATTAGCTATTGTACCAATTACAAAAAAAGAGAGGAAAGTTTAACATTTGTATACGAAGGGTGTTCATTTATGATTTTTTTCGCATATCGCCCCAAATATACTGACTATAATTATGGTTCCGGGAAAATGTATTGAATATGGGCTTGTAAGATATCGCTCAAAACTTGCACCACAGACATACTAATAAATTATTGCTATTAGTTATGTGCTTGCACTATCGTGTAGGATAGTTTTCAGGTGTGTTCGGAAATGTGTAAAAGGAAGGGAATCACTTGAAAAGGAACACAAATTAACATGGTTAACCAGTGAATCACGCAACAAAGTCAGCGCTAATAAAAATCAAAGCACTGCTTGTAAGTGACGCGAGATATACAATGAGGTTGTAGCCTGAGGTAGTTAAACAACAGGTATCTCGTTAGAAAATGTCACGTCATTTTGCAAAAAGGATCTTCAAGTTTAAAAAGATCAGCTAAATGGATAACTTATTGCTGACCAAAGAACAGAAAGAAAGGCTTTCATATTCAAATAACTGTTTAAAGGTTATCCAAAATTTGACGAACGTACATTTAATGACATTGTTACTTGTCGTTAAACGTGGTTACACTTTTATGAGCTACTTCGTAAAGAAAGCAATAAGATATGGGCAACAAAATACGTAAAGAAAGCAAAAAGATATGGACAACAAAAGACGCAAAGAAAGCAATAAGATTTGGGCAACACAAAACGTAAAGACAGCAATAAGATATGGGCAACAAAATAGGTAAAGAAAGCAAAAAGATATGGACAACAAAAGGCATAAAGAAAGTCATAAGATATGGACAACAAAAGACGAAAAGAAAGCAATAAGATATGGGAAACAAAAGACGTAAAGAAAGCAATAAGATATGGGCAACACAAAACGTAAAGACAGCAATAAGATATGGGCAACACAAAACGTAAAGAAAGCAATAAGATATGGCCAACAAAAGACGAAAAGAAAGCAATAAGATAAGGCCAACAAAAGGCATAAAGAAAGTCATAAGATAGGGGCAACAAAAGACGAAAAGAAAGCAATAAGATATGGGCAACAAAAGACGAAAAGAAAGCAATAAGATATGGGCAACACAAAACGTAAAGACAGCAATAAGATATGGGCAACACAAAACGTAAAGAAAGCAATAAGATATGGCCAACAAAAGACGAAAAGAAAGCAATAAGATAAGGCCAACAAAAGGCATAAAGAAAGTCATAAGATAGGGGCAACAAAAGACGAAAAGAAAGCAATAAGATATGGGCAACAAAAGACGAAAAGAAAGCAATAAGATATGGGCAACACAAAACGTAAAGACAGCAATAAGATATGGGCAACAAAAGACGCAAAGACAGCAATAAGATTTGGGCAACAAAAGACGCAAAGACAGCAATAAGATTTGGGCAACAAAAGACGCAAAGAAAGCAATAAGATTTGGGCAACAAAAGACGCAAAGACAGCAATAAGATATGGGCAACAAAATACGTAAAGACAGCAATAAGATATGGGCAACACAAAACGTAAAGACAGCAATAAGATATGGGCAACAAAATACGTAAAGAAAACAAAAAGATATGGGCAACAAAAGACGAAAAGAAAGCAATAAGATTTGGGCAACACAAAACGTAAAGACAGCAATAAGATATGGGCAACAAAATACGTAAAGAAAGCAAAAAGATATGGACAACAAATGACGCAATGAAAGCAATAAGATTTGGGCAACACAAAACGTAAAGACAGCAATAAGATATGGGCAACAAAATAGGTAAAGAAAGCAATAAGATATGGGCAACAAAAGACGAAAAGAAAGCAATAAGATATGGGCAACACAAAACGTAAAGACAGGAATAAGATATGGGCAACAAAATACGTAAAGAAAGCAAAAAGATATGGACAACAAAAGACGCAAAGAAAGCAATAAGATATGGGAAACAAAAGACGTAAAGAAAGAAATAAGATATGGCCAACGAAAGGCATAAAGAAAGTCATAAGATATGGACAACAAAAGACGTAAAGAAAGCAATAAGATATGGGCAACAAAATACGTAAAGAAAACAAAAAGATATGGGCAACAAAAGACGAAAAGAAAGCAATAAGATTTGGGCAACACAAAACGTAAAGACAGCAATAACATTTGGGCAACACAAAACGTAAAGACAGCAATAAGATATGGGCAACAAAATACGTAAAGAAAACAAAAAGATATGGGCAACAAAAGACGAAAAGAAAGCAATAAGATTTGGGCAACACAAAACGTAAAGACAGCAATAACATTTGGGCAACACAAAACGTAAAGACAGCAATAAGATATGGGCAACAAAATACGTAAAGAAAACAAAAAGATATGGACAACAAAAGACGCAAAGAAAGCAATAATATTTGGGCAACACAAAACGTAAAGACAGCAATAAGATATGGGCAACAAAATAGGTAAAGAAAGCAAAAAGATATGGACAACAAAAGTCGAAAAGAAAGCAATAAGATATGGGAAACAAAAGACGTAAAGAAAGCAATAAGATATGGCCAACAAAAGGCATAAAGAAAGTCATAAGATAGGGGCAACAAAAGACGAAAAGAAAGCAATAAGATATGGGCAACAAAAGACGAAAAGAAAGCAATAAGATATGGGCAACACAAAACGTAAAGACAGCAATAAGATATGGGCAACAAAATAGGTAAAGAAAGCAAAAAGATATGGACAACAAAAGACGTAAAGAAAGCAATAAGATATGGGAAACAAAAGACGTAAAGAAAGCAATAAGATATGGCCAACAACAGGCATAAAGAAAGTCATAAGATATGGACAACAAAAGACGTAAAGAAAGCAATAAGATATGGGAAACAAAAGACGTAAAGAAAGAAATAAGATATGGCCAACAAAAGACGTAAAGACAGCAATAAGATATGGCCAACAAAAGGCATAAAGAAAGTCATAAGATATGGGCAACAAAAGACGTAAAGAAAGCAATAAAATATGGGAAACAAAAGACGTAAAGAAAGAAATAAGATATGGACAACAAAAGGCATAAAGAAAGTCATAAGATATGGGCAACAAAAGACGTAAAGAAAGCAATAAGATATGGGAAACAAAAGACGTAAAGAAAGAAATAAGATATGGCCAACAAAAGACGTAAAGAAAGCAATAAGATATGGGAAACAAAAGGCATAAAGAAAGTCATAAGATATGGGCAACAAAAGACGTAAAGAAAGAAATAAGATATGGCCAACAAAAGGCATAAAGAAAGTCATAAGATATGGACAACAAAAGACGTAAAGAAAGCAATAAGATATGGCCAACAAAAGGCATAAAGAAAGTCATAAGATATGGGCAACAAAAGACGAAAAGAAAGAAATAAGATATGGGAAACAAAAGGCATAAAGAAAGTCAAAAGATAGGGGCAACAAACGACGTAAAGAAAGCAAAAAGATATGGACAACAAAAGACACAAACATGCCATGCATAGCCAAAAAAACAAGAGTGTTCAAAGGGTTGTGTCATGCGTTTTTTTCACTATCCATGGACCCGCAGTTGAAGTTGCAGTACCAAAGGGTAAAGGGGTCAATACTTGGTTCTACAGTGACAGAGTTTTTGAAAACGTTAACGGCATATTCCAAAAAACAGAATTAAAGCATGTTTAAATTCTTCATGGCAATGCACCACCGCACAAGGCCGCACTTGTGACGGAGTTTCTCAACCGTGAAACGCTGTAAGCGCGACCACATGACGCTTTCCTCCTCCCACGTTTGAAAAAAGTTACTTGAAGGATGTAATTATTCATGCCGGCAGTTATATGGATCTCAAGGTTTCCAGACAATCGTAAAAATCCTTTGAAAATAATGAATAAAGGACTTAAATTTGTGTATCAATATATAGAAGAAATGTAAGAAATGCTAGTCAATTTCCTTGTTTTGCTTTTCATGTTTGCAACACCAAGGACATCACGTAATGAGCACTCTCGTATTGATATATTTACTTGTCAATATGTTTTGTCCGTTAGGAACGTGTGTTAAACAAATCATTAACAAATAATGTTAAAACAAATAATCTGAAAACATATATATTTTAACAATTACAGACCTGGACCAAGTAAAGGCACTGTACACTAACACGTCGCTGCAGAATCTAACAAACTTTCTACACACAGAGAGAGGGGGTAATGCGTCGATGTCCAATCTAGGACAAGTTCTGATAAATGAGGTTGGGAATGAGTCTCTCCATTATAAATACTTATTGTTCTGTTCATAATATTCCATTGTCGAGATCACGATCAAGTGATAAAAACATGACTGAATATTGTTACCTATCAAGATATTTTCGAAGAAGAAAAAACACATAAGTGTTGCTTTTCCGGCGGCGTCGGCGGCGTCGGCGTCAACATTCAAGTTTTGCGTTTAAGACATTTCCTCACAAACTGTATGCACTAGACCTTTGAAACTTTGGTTATAGTTGTATCTTTGGTAGTACATCACAGCGTGATACTGGAAATGCGGGTGTGACCTTCACCCTTTAAGCAAAGGGCAGATAACTTAATGATTTTTACATTCAACTTGTGCGTTTAGGTCACACTTTTTACATTGAACTTGTGCGTTTATATCAGTTTCTCAACAACTGTATGCGCTAAATCTTTCTTTTTACTTTGGTTTATATAGTTGTATCTTGGATAGTACAATGCGAATAAGACATTCACACTTCAAGCAAAGGGCAGGTAAATAATTATTTGTTTATGTCACTTTCTCCTCAGGTGACTATACCACATGACCTATGACGTCATTATTGCTAATTCTTGAAGAAAAAATTTGTAAACATTCGCCCACATTGAAAGCTTCAGAGTGCGATAACATTTTTATTTCCTAACCATTTTATACCAAAGAAAGCGCATTCGAACGCAAAAAATGTAAGCTACCCTCGATTGATATTATTTTTATGTGAAAGTTGGTACTTTTGGAAAACACTTTGGAAAACTTCTGAAAATGCACCAGAACAAATTGCTAATCCATGAAGCGTACTTTAATTTTGCGCATAGTATAAACAAACTACATGCATATACCCCGATTTCATCAAGAAAACTGCCACAATATTATTTCACATCAGGTAAGCGAAAGGATTTTGTGGATTTTGCTAATCCGTGAAGTCGATTATTTAATGCTAAACCGTGAAGTCCTTTGTGTTGTCAATTATGTAAAACTTTATAAAACCTATGTTTGTATCGCTATTTTGTCCGTCGTCAGACTTTGTCCGTCGCTGTTGTCTTCCGTCGTCATCGTAAACATTTAAACAAAATCTCTGACACCACTGGGCGAAATTGCATAATACTTTACAGGAACGATTTCTGGGTGGTTATCTCTCAGTGTTATTCAAAATCTGGCAATCAATACAGAACTCGGGTTGGCATGCTAACAAAAGGAAAATATAGGATATGTCTTCTTTAGACACTGTGGGATATAGTCCTGCAGTTTTATATTCCAGAAAAGTCCATTATAAACCCTTACTAAACAAAGGGCCTTATATATGATGGGGATATGACACGGCAGTACAAACACTGTATTCAACTGAAAACACTTGTCGTCCAGGTAAGTTTATCGATTATACGCTGCATTTATCGATTTTTACTACGCTTATCGTGTCGGTTTGCGAGAGGCCTCGATGTACGGCACACCCATCTACATTGAAAACAGACATTATATGTCCTTGTTTAACTGATTTTTTATATATTTTACATTGCCAGAAAGCCGAATAAATAACCTTTCTAATTGTGTAATTTTATTCCAAATAACGGTTAAATAAAGAGGTAAAATCTCGAGTTGGAAAGGAAATATATCGCTTTTTTTTTTCTTAAAGAGTTTACGCACAACACCTTGTGTTTATTGTTTTGGTTACATGTATTGGTTAATGATTTTTTACATAAGATGCATGGTTAGAAAGCCAAATAAATAACCTTTCTATTGATTGATGTTATTTCGAACAATTTCTTCAAAGGTTAAATGACCGAGGAGAATCTCGAGTCGGTAAACAAAATAAAAGGGTTGCCGCAATCATCAAGCGGTTCTTTTTTCAGTCTAGATACTGTTTATGACGATAATAATACATTTAAAAGATTTATTAAGTGAGCAAAATTAAATTATCTTTTTTTTAACTTTTCTACAGATGTTTGTTAACAACAACTGGTATAACCTCGACTGCATTGTGTGAGCAATTAAGAATTGTGTGATTAATGTATTCTATTGGCATATCGACGGAATAATAAACAAACATGCATGTATCAATAAAAAGAAAAGTAAGACCTGCAAACATGCTAATGATAATTCGAACAACACATTATTAGTGTTTGTTTGTTTTCTTCTCGGTTTTAGTATTTTAACTATCTAAAATTGTTGACAAATCCAGTTGCAATGATTATAAAATGCTCTCATTTCCAAGTTAGTTGCTGCAAAATGTAATTGTATCCTTTTCACGATTTGCGTGGGTTGTTCGTGTTTTAGCAAGTTTTTAATTTCTTTTTTCAGTGTTTTGTTCTCAAACCAGGATGTGTGAAATTTCGATGAAAAAAAGAAGGCCGACGTTCATGCAGTTTCTTGTTTGTTTGTTTTATACGCCTTTTATCCTTCTTTTCACTTTTTTTTATATATATTTGTCGATCTTTGTTTATCATACAAAACATATGCAATTTATAGTTGGTGTAGTTTTTAATTGGGTTATGACTTTGATTTCAACAAATATTTATTTTGTTAGCTTGGCCATTTTGAACGTGTTTTTTTTCTCCTGGATTAGCATGTATATTTTATGGAAAGGGTAAACTTTTTTCTCAATTAAATCGTACCTGTTATACATATTGAAATTATGTTTAGAGTAGTTTTTAAGTGGATAATGATTTTGACATTAGCAAAAAACAGTTATTTTAGCTTCGTCATTTTAAAACAAAAAAAAGGTCTTGGAACAACATGTATATTTTATGGAAGGGTAAACTTTTTTTCTCACTTACACAGTATATTTTGATGATTGCATGTAATAAAAGACATATTGAAATTGTGTTTAGGGTAGATTTTAAGTGGATTATGACTGTTAAAAGGTTTATAAAAAGAGGTTATGACCCTATCATTTTGCAACGTACTTCATGCTTGGTTGGGGGACCCTTTTACAGTTCACCACTTCCTCTTTAATTGTACGATGATCGGACAGGCTGTGGACCCTATAATGACGCCTGCCTAAAGCCTATTACGACGGTGGCGTTTGATGTTTGTCCGCGGTCTTGTCTTGTCGTGCCCTCAATGGTTTATTCTCTTGTTGCTCTGGCTTCTGCCAAGTCATCGATATACATCAGTGGCTTTTTAGGCTTTTTTGTATTTATATATACCCGAGCATCTATGTGTTTTACTTTGAATATCCTCACGGTCTTATGACCCATTGGAATTATCTGAATAAACACATTAGTATTACTTATATTGCCTTTTAGCGCTGCCTTGTTGGTAAGAGAATATTTCATGGCGGGGATTTCTTTATTTACCCTGTCCCGTTTAATTGGGATGACAATAGGGTAAGTGTGCACCCTAGAACCTGATTTAAACCCCCAGTGGCCTTTTTGGCCACTGACCGTTCCAAGGCGGAAGCCCTGTTGTCAACCCTTTTGTGTTTGTGATGTCGTTTGCATTTTTTATTACTTGTGCCTTCTCGTCTGTCTGTTTGCGTGTTTGTTTTTGTGTTTTGTGGTTGACTGTCTTCATTGAATGCTTCTTTCCCTGTCCGATTTTAATATCTTTCCTTTTTTGTGATCAAAATAAAAAAAAATTAACTTGGCCATTTTGAAAAAAAAAATCTCTGGGATCGACATGTATATTTTATGGAAGGGTAAACTTTTTTTGTCACTAACACAGTACCTATTGATGATTGCATGTAATAACATACATACTGAAATTGTGTTTATGGTAGTTTTTAAGTGGGTTATTATGACTTTGATTTTAACAACTTACCCACTTAAAAACTACCCTAAACACAATTTCAATATGTATGTTATTACTTGCAATCATCAACAGTTACGGTTTAATTGAGAGAAAAAGTTTACCCTTACATAAAATATACATGCTAATCCAGGAGAGAGAAAAAACACGTTCAATATGGCCAAGCTAAAAAAAAAATCATATAAATAGTCAAAATGACAAGTTAAAAATATATATATATTGTTCAGATCAAAATAATTACCCACTTAAAAACTACACCAAACAAAAATTGCATAACATTATGTTTTATACGATAAACAAAGATCGACAAATATACAAAAAGCGTGAAAGGCGTATAAAAAAAAAAAGAAACTGCACGAACGTCGGTCATCTTTTTCACACATCCTAGTTTGAGAACAAAACACAAAACAAAGCCATTAAAATGTGCTAAAACACGAACAACTCGCGCACATCGTGAAAGGGATACTTACAATTACGTTTTGCAGCATCTAACTTGGAATTGAGAGCATTTTATAATAATTGCAATTATATTTTGTCAACAATTTAAGCTGGTTAAAAGACTCAATCAGACGACTTTAAAACCGAGAAGAAAACAAACAAACACTAATAATAGAAAAAATATTTATTTGGCTTTCTAACCATGCATCTTATGTAAATATTCATTAAACAATACATGTAACCAAAAAATAAACACACGGTAAAGTGCGTAAACGCTTTAAGAAAAGAAAAAATGCGATATATTTCCTTTTCAACTCGAGATTTTACCTATTATTTCGCCGTTATTTGGAATAAAATTACACCATTAGAAAGGTTATTTATTTGGCTTTCTAACCATGCATCCTATTTAAATATTTATTAAACAATAAATGTTTGATGATCAAAATAATAAACACATGGTGATGTGCGTAAACGCTTTAAGAAAAGCAAAAATGCGATACATTTCAGTTCCAACTCGAGATTTTGCCTATTTATTTAACCGTTATTTGGAATAAATTTACACCATTACAAAGGTTATTTATGTTGGCTTTCTGGCAATGTAAAATATATTTTAAAAAAATCAGTAAAACAAGGATATATAATGTCTGTTTGCAATGTAGATGGGTGCGCCGTACATCGAGGCCTCTCGCATACCGCCACGATAAGCGTAGTAAAATCGATAAATGCAGCGTATAATCGATAAACTTACCTGGACGACAAGTGTTTTCAATTAATACAGCGTTTGTACTGCCGTGTCATAGCCCCGTCATATATAAAGCCCTGTGTTTAGTAAGGGTTTATAATGGGCTTTTCTGGAATATAATACTTCAGGACTATATCCCACCTTCCTATATTTTCCTTCTGTTGGCATTACAACCCGAGTTCTGGGTTGATTGCCAGAGATGTTGTTTAAATGTTTACGATGAGACGGAAAACAACAGCGACGGACGAAGTCTGACGACGTCCAAATAGCGATAAAAAACATAGGTTTTATAAAGATTTAGATAATTGACAACACAAAGGACTTCACGGTTTAGCATTAAATAATCGACTTCACGGATTAGCATAATTTAAAAATGCATTAATTCTTGCGAACTGGTTCTTTGACACAAAACCCTTTCGCTTACCTGATGTGAAATAATATTGTGGAAGTTTTCGTGATAAAAACGGGGTATATGCATGTATTTTGTACATAATATGCGCAAAATTAAAGTACGCTTCATGGATTAGCAATTTGTTCTGGTGCATTTTCAGAAGTTTTCCAAAGTGTTTTCCAAAAGTACCAACTTTCACGAAAAAATAATATCAGTCGAGGGTAGCTTACATTTTTTGCGTTCGAATGCGCTTTCTTTGGTATAAAATGGTTAAGAAATAAAAAATCTTATCGCACTCTGAAGCTTTCAATGTGGGCGAATGTTTACTCTATTTTTTCTTCAAGAATAAGCAATAATGACGTCATAGGTCATGTGGTATAGTCTTATAGTTTAATCTTTGGAAGACAAACAATTCGATTTTGACATAGTTGTGTCTTGGGTATTGCATGTTTTTGGACACATGATGGGTTTCATTTATGGCCTTGACCTACGTTTTTAGGGGTTAGGCGGAAGGGGCTGGTATGGGACATTTTTTTATAAAATATATTGCTACCCGCCCTTTAATACAACCTCACCCCCCCCCACCCCCACCCCATCCCCCCACCCCCATCCCACTTTTTAATTTTTATTTTATTTTATTTATTTTTATCTTTTTGAGAATTTTTTTTTTTGAGGCAATGCCAGCCTGCATTGGCATCTGTGGGGAAGGGGTAATGTAACAACCCCCGTGCATTTAAATGTACAATATATCAGCAAAATGTAAACTTAGTTGAGTTTTTTGGTAATATCATGTATACAACATTTAGCTCTTATTTTAAGTCCTGTCCATGTTAGGCGAGATGTTTGAATCTGCGGATTTCTTGTTTCTAGAATAATCTAAAATTTGACATGATAAAAAATATCTTACCAATAAAATATGGCATTAGCTCCATATTTACCAGGTCTAAAATTTGAACTCGCTATAGATTTCGAATGAAATCGGGCGTAAACTTTAGCCGTGGTGCATAGACTATGATAGCACATATCATAAGGGGTCATTTCTAGGCTCATGGCTTATGTTGTGGTCCTTTTGAATAGAACATATAATTATTTGTGTCAGTTTTAATTCGGACCCCTAGACCCCGACAAGAAGTTTAATGTACCCCTGCATAAAGAATTAATTACGTAACAAAATAGGAGATGATTTGATGCAAACATTTTAATATAACGAGCTTGATAAGCATAATTATTGTGTTGCTTCTTTTTCAGACGACAACAACGAAGAAGAGATCTTCTCGTGAACGGTACAGCGGTTTCGAACGTGCCGCATCGACTTACCATGCATGTCAAACCAAACAAAAATCATCCGTTCGATCGCTGAAAACTATGCAGAAAACTTTGCACGTAATACCAATCAAAAGACTACTATACTGTCCAATGGAAAAGATTGGAACTACTTTTTGGAGAAGGGTGTTTTTTATGTTGAGTAATAAAAATAGTTCGTCGTTTATGCACCCGTATGACGTTCCTATCAAAACTGCTTTGACAAATATGAAGTTGTTCAACATAAAATCATCCAAGTTTAAAGCTGACAATATGTCTAATTTTTTCAGTTTCATTTTTGTGCGTGATCCTTACTCAAGGCTTTTGTCAGCATTCATAGATAAACTTGTAGCACCCAATCCACATTTTTGGAAGAAATTTGGAGCGAAGTCTGTGTCAGCTTACAGGACTAAGCAACTTTTGGGCTATGCCAACCGCGCGGGCTATGCCAACCGCGCGCAAAGGAATGCACAAAAGGCAAAATGGAGTTTAAAATACACAGGTGGCGGTCATGATGTGACATTCCCTGAATTTGTTAAACACGTTGTCAGTAGCGAGACAACTGGAAGAAACTTGGATCCTCATTTTATAAGCATATTTCGAGGTTGTAGGCCTTGCGAAACGCCTTATTCTTATATTGGACGTATGGAAAGTTTTCAGGATGACGCCACATTTATCTTGAATAAAGCAGGAATGAGTTCGTCAGTTGACGCAATGCAAGATATCTTTACTGATTTAGCAATAGACGATGCTATAACGGATAGCATTTATAGCCCTTTTTCCTGGAAGAAATATATTGTGAAATTTATATCATGGGAAAAAGCATTGAAACGTGTATGGTTAAAATTACAGATGCGTGGGGTTATTGGACTCAGTCAAAAGTTTCCGCTTTCAGGAGAAAATGTTTCTAAAATTTCAGCTAGCGACTTTGTGAACGTTGCTCGAAAGGGCCATTATCTATCGAATCCAGCTGAGCTGAAGGAACAAAAGGCAACCGTCAAGAAGGAAGCTTTTGCAAGCGTACATTTAAACGATTTAAAAGCGTTTAAAAACGCATTTAAACAAGACTTTGAGTTATTTGGTTATGAATTGGAACCTGCATACATTTTTCAAAGAGGCATTGAACCAAAACGACCGTCGGTGTTTTTTAACTATAAACATTTAAATTAGTGATTCAGTTGTTGTTCACGCTATACATGGAAACTCAGTTGATGACTAACGCATGCCTGCCAAACCTTTTAAACACAAAATCCTGAGATTTTTAAAATTTAAGATTTAAAGCGCGCAAAGAAAATTTGATTTTAGCACTACTTTTTTTAAAGCGCAAATTTTCGCTGAAGGAACTAATTATGCCCTTAGGTGTTAATTGTATATTCAGTCAGTGCATTACACAGATGACCCCCGTTGATTTTGCACTTGTAAATACTCCTCTGACTAGGGAGCGTAACAGGACAATTCGGGAAATAGCTGATAAACTGTGAAAATATAGCTGTTAAATCATGAACATTTTGCTTTGATGAAAAATCCGGAGATTTTACACTTAAATCCGGGGATCCGGAGAGCGACTGAAAAATACGTATAATCCGGATTTTATCCAGAGATTTGGCAGGCCTGCTAACGTTTATTTAGTATAACGTCGATGTTATTAAACATACTCGTACTGTTACGTACGAATATTATACGGGCTTCATGCGGGCATTTCTTTATTTACACTGTCCCGTTTTACTGGGTTGACAGTAATGTAAGTGTGAGGTTTGGTGCTCCCTAGAACCAGGTTTAAACCACCTGCGGCCTTTTTTGCCACTGACCGGTAGCCCTATCGCCAACCCTTTTGTGCTTGTGATGTTTTATTTAGCCTTTTATTCATATTTAAATGTGTTCTTTGTTTCTGTGTGTGTTCGTGGTTGAATGTCGTCCTTGAATGCCGCTTTTCCTTTCGATTTGCATATCTATATTTACTGCACGTTGTGTTAAATTTTATTTTGCAAACTGTTGTTTTGCATGGGATTTAAAATTCGTATCCCAAAAACAGAAACATCACTTGCGATATTGCAAAACGTCATATCTCAGACGAAATATGTGAAGCATTCTTCTTGAAAACTATATATCGACGGTAAAGTTTGAACTGGCCACGCTGCTCAAATAATGTGCGCAATCTACTTCATTTTTATGCCCCCCAACACCGAATGATAATTGGGCATAAAGCGTTAGACACGTCTGTCCGTCCGTCCGTCCGTCCGAGTAACCTTCCGTCCCGAACAGTTTATGTTTCTATGTCCTCTCATAGTTTTCAATCGATTGTTTTGAAACTTTACAACATGCTTAGTTACCTATGATGTCAAAATGTGCATATAAATTCGACGTCAAAATCGCCCTTGTGTTACCAAATTAAAGCCCTTTTTTCGTTAAATATTACATTAAAATAGCTTGTGTGTCTATCTCCTCCCACAGTTTTGTGCCGATTGTTTCAAAACTTTACCGGATGCTTACCTATGATGTCAAGATATGCATAAAATAGACCTTGTAGTACCGGAGTTAAAAACCCTTTCCCTTAAATTTTACATTAAAATAGCTGCTTTTGTGTCCCCATCTGCTCCCACAGCTTTCATCCGATTGTTTCGAAACTTTACATGATGCTTACGTGTGATGTCAAGATGTGCATATCTATTCTGTGTTAAAATCGACTTCGTATTACGGGAATTACGGCGTTTGTTCTTCAAAGTTAACGTTTTTCTCCGCGTATTGTTTTCGGTGAGGGCATCCGTATCCCGTGGACACGTTTCTAGTTTGTTTTCTGTGGTATTATATTAACCTACTTGCCGTTGATGCATATTAGCTAATTTAAAGTATTGACCAATTGGGTTTGCTCAATTGGCAGTTCCGTTTATAGGGAACTGTTGTTCAAATAGTATAAGCCTGATTAAATACGTTGAAACGTAATTTGACTTCTGACTGAACTGTGAAGAGTTCCAATATCTCTGTGCAACTGTTTGGAAGTATTTATTAGCATATTACATTCGGATATCATATTACTAATACTTGTTTAAAGGACTGAAATACTTCGGTTTCATATTTTGAGCAAACACTATTTATTGATTAATAACCAGGATTTTTACCACTGTAATTTAAAGGGACACAAGCCAATCTCGAAGTATTTATCAAGCATTAAATTGAGCACC